>JADLZL010006477.1:0-258006 GCA_015844335.1 Chrysopogon serrulatus
ACTTGATATGCACGGCTATCCCGTTCACCTCCGTCATGTCCAACGACGGCGGCGGCGTCCCTTCCCGGTTCCGGCTTCCGTGCCCACTGCCGCCGGCCGCCTCCCAGTCAAAATGATACAGCAAGCTCGCCAGCGCCATCTCGGCGCTTGCCTCCGCGAACCCGATCCCGGGGCACATCCTCCTGCCGGCGCCGAACGGCAGCAGCTCGAAGTGCTGCCCCCTGAAGTCGACGGCACCGCCGCCGCCCAAGAACCTCTCCGGCACGAACTCCTCGGCGCGCTCCCACGTCGCGGGGTCCCGGCCGATGGCCCAGGCGTTGACCAGAACGCGCGTGCCCGCCGCGACGTGGTACCCGAGGATCTCGGCGTCCGCCGGCGGCTCCCGGGGCACCAGCAGCGGCACCGGCGCGTGCAGCCGGAGCGTCTCCTTCACCACGGCCTTGAGGTAGTCCAGCTGCGCGACGTGGTCCTCGCTGACGCCGGTTGAGCCGGCCGCCGCCGCGCGGACCTCGTCCTGGGCTCTCCGCATGGCGCGCGGGTGGGTGACGAGCTCCGCCATGGCCCATTCCATCGCCGTCGTTGTCGTGTCCGTGCCTGCCGCGAACATGTCCTGCCGATGCCGCCCGTGCATGACGCGATACACGAAAGAGATCAGTCAACTACAAACTACTGCAGATTTTGAGGAATAAAACTGAATATTTAAGCGAGCAACTATGATTGTTATGACAATATATTGGATTCATGGATCATGGATCGATATTATATTTACCAAGATGATGGCCTTGATTTCGTTGGTCTCTAGTTGGATGCCGTGCTCTTTGTCGTTGATATGGACGTCCAGCAGCACGTCCACGAAGTCCCGGCGCTCGCCGTCACCCTCGCCGCCGCGAGGCCGCCTGCGGTGGTCATCAATCACCTTCTCGAGCAACCCGTCGAGCGCCTCGAACGTCCGCCTGATCTTCCCCTCCAGCCCGGTGATGGCGTCCACCCAGCCCAACAACGGCTGCAGCTCCCCGACCGGCGCCGTCCCGATGAGCTTCTGGAAGTCGGTCAGCACCTTCCTCTGCCGGCGGCCGGATTCGCCGTCGTCGAACAGCCCGCGCGCGCGCTCGTCGCCGAACGCGGCGCGCGACACGACGGCGTTGGCGTACTCGGTGAGGAGCTCGCTAAGGTTGACGGACGCGCCGCGGGCGCTGGCCCGGGCAGCGACGCGGGCGACCAGCGCGGCGGCCTCCTGCTCCCGGACGCGGCGGAAGGACCCGACGCGGCGCGCGCTGAGGAGGTGGACAACGCAGACGCGGCGCGCCTGGCGCCAGTACTCGCCGTAGGGCGCGAACGCGACGTCGCGGCCGTAGAGCAGGCGGCTCTACGGCCTACGGCCGTAGAGGGGTGGACAACGCGAACGCAGAGGTCGCGCGCCAGGTCGCGCTCGGCGGCGGCGGCCGCGGAGGACACCACCACGGTGCGCACGCGGCCCAGGCGGAGCAGCAGCACCGGGCCGTGCGCGCGCGCCAGGGACGCCAGCGCGCGGTGCGGCAGCGCGCCCAGGAGGTGCAGATGGCCCAGCAACGGGAGGCCCCGCGGCGACGGCGGCAGCGGCAGATTCCGGCCGTCGTGGCGTGACGTGGGAGCAACAGCAACCATAGCGGGCTTCTTTTTGCCGCCGGCGACGACGACCAGGAGGAGGTACGCGAGCGGCGCGGCGACGAGGACCGTTAGCAGGAGGGCGACGGGTGCAACTTCTTGGAGAACCATGTTTGAGTTGAGCTGCGGCTTCCCGAATGTGCATGCAGCCAAGTTACGATGGCAACATAAAAATGTCCCCTACCTTTTTTTTTTTTTTTTGGTACATGGAGCCTTTTGTTACCGGGCCCACTGCCATTCATTTCAAGTGGACCAAAAATTTATATAGATATAATATGTAGGATTTAATTTAAGGTGCCTTTTTGACTAAAATATGTCAAATTGCTACTGTTTAAACCCATGCTATGTTTGGAAAGATTCCTGATCACTGACTCATATTGTCTGTGTCTAAATTAGATATAGGCTATAAAATTTGTACTACTCAATTTTCTGTTTTAGTTTATTTAATGTAATCCATAATAGATTTGTCTTTTCGGATTCTCCACGTACAAGTTATTTTCACTTCAAAAGTTAAAAGGTGATAGTGGACATTAGAAAACACTCCATCCGGCTTCATTTGCAAGTTTTTTTTTTCAGTTTTGTTCTAAATTAAATTTGTCTAAATATTTTGTTGAGAGAAATATATCAGCTTGTCAAATATGAAAATAAATCCACTATCAAAAGTATATTTTATGATGTATCCAATAAATCTTGTTTGACGATGTCAACATCCGCTTTTACTATAAACTTGATCAAAACTAGTTAAATTTAACTTAGAATAAAACTAATATGACTTACAACATGAAACAGATGAAGCAATCTATATCTATATCCAATACTCATGTATTAATTAAAGAGAGAAAATATCTCTCCGCCCATTTTTTTCGTCCACCTTCTCTAACTACTTGGATAGTGGGGAGTTTTTCTTGTAACATTTTTTTTTTATTTTGCAAACTACACTTGCACCCTACGTGTCTTTGTATATAATCCAGACTCATGACATGACTGACACAACTCGTGTCCAATGATGATGCATATGGAGTCTAGTTCCAATACATATTGAGTCACACCTTACATATCTCATATGTAAACTATGAACACATGACCATTTAGAATAACTCATGTGATATATAGTTCGATTCTTGCAACGCACTGACACGTTTGTCCATAGTAAAAAGTTTTATTGTTTTTATAGTTTAGGGCATCTAATAATAAATTTAGCTCACAGATATAAAAGTTACCAAAAAGTAATGTGGCGAAAAATATAGTAGTTAGTTTCTATTACCAGAAGATTCTTTTCTTTATAGGCTAAAATCTCCCTTAATCTCTTTTATTACTCCTCTGGGATTGAGAATTAACCTAAGCTCTTAAGTAATTTTATGCCGCACGTGGGCAATATCTGAAGTTACAAAACTCAACTTGTACAACGACTACGTAGGACAGCGGCGTTGTGTGGTTATTTACCCCAGGATAGGAACTTTGGGCGCGTCGCAAACGAACTTGCCATCTGAATCTGATCTGAGAAAGTACGATACGATTCCGTGTGGTGCATTGAATCGGTGACATCGAGTCACTGTGACTACACGAAGGATGATGTAATGTCGACATGATGTTATCTCCATCCGTTTTCGACATGCGTGGCGTGTTATCTCCATCTTATTTAAAAACTTATGTATATTATAAAATAAATAAATTTATGTATCTCTAACAATAAAATAAGTTATAACCGAATGGTCAAACGATGATTAAAATCAAAGATTGTGTGAGACAAGGCCACTTTTTCTTCATCACATTTTTTCGTATATATAAACATTAAATGTTAGTGAAAAAATAACCTAAATCACGTTCATTCATGATTGGACAATATACGCCAAATACAAACAAAATATTAGAGTTGCAACTAACATATGTCACAAGGCCATTTTTTCACACCTATCACGTTCATTCACGTGCTGGACCAGGATGCTGCTGGACCGAAGACGAGAAGACGACGACCAGACTGCGTTGCGTTGGCGTTCAACGTACTGACACGTACGTGGTACACGTGGTGCACCAAAAGAGCACCGATGTAATAATGCACTGCCATTAACTTTGATCTTGAATTTTCATTGATTTAATTGCTGAATAAAAATTGAACAAATCTAATTAAATCCAACAGTGTCGTCCCAAGTATGGTTGATCGAAGCATCCCAGTGGCACGGGAAGAATGATCATTTTTTTTTTTTATAGTAGTGATCTTTTGACTTTTGAGGCAGATACGTGACAGGCAAATATCTCGAGGACGGTTCAACGAAGGCGCGTAAGGTTGGCAATGAAAACCATGTCACGAAAGAAAATACTGCAAATTTGAACTATTACTCAACGTTATAGCAGGCTATATAATAGGGAAGACATTTGTCGTACACAGCAAGAGTACAGAATGCTTGTTTTACGCCCATGGTGCACAACATACTACTGGGATTAACCATGAGGCCGGGCAAGAAAAGCATCTTGATCAGGAAAAACAAAATCTCACTAGGCTCTACTACACTAGCAAAACAGCATGGGGCTATGCTCAGGTACTCCGTTTATCTATAAGGAGGTAATATCTCATAATTGATCTAGATCATTGATTTTTTATAATTTAATTAATAACTAAATAAATTAATAAATTTAAGAAAAATAAAAATAAAACACCCGCATCCCCCTAATCACGGGAGGGGAAAACCCGCATACCGGTCCCCGGACTCTTCGCAGCGGCGGCCGTCGGGGGGGAAATTTCTCGCGGGATCCTAAACTCCCTCAGACGCCGCGGCATTTGGGAGGTGAAATCCCGCATGCAGCTTCCCCAATCTCGCGCCCGACCCCTCCTCGCTTGCAGTGCAGCCCCCCCCGCCGGCCAGGTGCGCTCGCACTTCTTCTTCCCCATGTCAATCTGATTTCTCCCGAAACTTGAACCGAATCTCCTTCAAATTAGGGAAGATGGGCGCATTCTGGGACAAACCGCTTTGTCCCTTGGGGTACCGCTGGACACCCGATGAAGGGCAAGACGCCATTGGGACGCAGCACCGCCGGACTACGGCGGCGTCGGACGGGCGTAACGCTATTGGGACGCCGCCGCATGTCAAGATGGCAATGGGTACCGAAATCCAGTACCCGACGGGTTTTACCCGATTAAGACCTTGGTATGGGACGAATTTTTCTACCCGCGGGTGTGTTCTTTGGAAGAAATCCTCTACCCATCGGGTAGGCGGGTACGGGTATGGATGTATACTACCCATACCGCGTACCCGGGTAAAAAAAAAATACCCATAACAATTAACTAACTATCATAATCAATTTAGCCCTACATAACCTAATTATTTATCCCAAGTCTATGTGAACACTACTTAGTATATACATACTGGATGGAGTTGTATTTGGTGGTGTGAAAATTCCTAAATTTTTTATATATTGTTTATTAAAAAAATAATATTTCTATGTAATTTTCGGGTGTGTTCGTGGGTACGGAATACCCGTCGGATAAAATTTACCCGCCGGGTGCGGGTGTGGAACGATTTTCCTACCCGTGCGCATTCGCGGGTAACCCGACGGGTAAGATTTTCTCTGGCGGGTGCGGGTGTGGGTTCCTACTACCCGTCGGGTAAATACCCGTTGCCATCTTGAACCGCATGCATCAACCAAATCTTAAAATTTTTTTTTAATATTTCAAACCTTCCTTATTTACCCTATTTTTATAAAATAAAAATTCAATAAATACTATTTACCTTCTAGGAGGTAATAAATGATCGTGACCGTTGGATCGGAATAAATAGACGGTCCACAGTCATTTTAGAATACCGCAGCAAAAGCCAAACAGCATTGATACAGCCATCATTCTCCGGGTTGTTTGTTACTTGAGCATATTTCCCTGCAGCACAATAAATTTGCTTTATTAACAATGACTCAAGGTAGGTTGGGCACATGGAGATGGAGCACAGAGGTTGCAGATTTTTCTCACCCCAAACAACTTTTCCGGCGGGAGTTACCAGACCAAGCTCACTCACACTGACCTGAAAGAAGACCATTGTAAGCAGCAATATTGGAGAGAGGTGGATATAAAGAGAGAATCTCAGTGAACCATGACGAGCACTAATATAGTCACTAGTCAGCTACACAGACTATTGACTACAACTAGTAAAGATGCTTGGCATACCTCAATGATCGTTCCCTTCGTCATAACACCAAGAGAAGTGTACATTGGACCATTCGGGTTTTTCTTCACAGAAATTATGTCAAGGTTGAAAGTGCACTTCAGTTCTGGGTGAGTCACGTGAGCTTTTGTGAAACGCAGACCAGTTGGCCGAATGAACCGTTCATACTTTGGTGGTTTCCTTGTAAATCCAGCTCCAACAAACGTGGCTTTAGTAACCATTCTCTTCCACTGCTTAGCTGCATAAGGAAAAGAACATCAACTAAAATTATTCAGACCAAAGGAAAATCTTGCGTACTATCTTATGAATGAAAACCTTTATGCACTCTTAACCGATGGAACACATTGGTTGCTCAAATCAGTTGTCGACTTCTCATGTAGCACATCACAGTTCCACAAAGCATATGCAGATAAGTAGCATGCCACAAAAAATCTTTAAACAGTAACCAAATTCCACATCCATTAACAAATTGCATCATCACTTATTTTTCGCTTTCCAGTTCGTAGAACCTTGAACATTTCTTCTTCAGCTACAGGTCTGACCTGAAAGGGCAAAAATTGTGTGAGTAGACCATAACTCATTGAAGCAACCAGAAATGGACTTGTGTTGAGAGTCACCTTTGGCAGAGGAACATCCCATTTGCCAGCCTTTTCCTTTCTCTTTTGCTTGATTGTGTTGCTGAGAAGCTACATTTCACCAGAGCTCAGTCATCGATGCCACAGAACGTTGATGTATCAAAATTAGCTGGGGAGAAGCCAAGAACAACAATTCACCTTGGCACGCTGTGTCTGATCACGATCCAGTAGATACGGAGGAAGAGCACCCTCTTGGACATCATCATCGACCTTCTGTCGAGAAGTTGATTCATCGTGCATTTTCAGGCTGTAAAAGAGCCAATTCAAGCAGAGTACCACGTAAATGCAGTTGCAGCCAGAAAGTAAGACTTGAAACTGGGATGTCCGCAATTTTTCATGCTCGCAACCCCTACTCAGGGTATTATACACCAGCTGACTTGATAATCTACTCAACATATCCATGCATCAACTAGAAGTTGCTCATATCTACTCTTGATGGTGTATAAAAGCATCCATTTGGATATTAAATTCCTCAATGTGCTGGCAGATATTTCAGCAGCTTCTAGAGGAAAAATCAAGCACATCATTTTTGTATCCAACATGTGTCGTTCAAGAAGAACAATATCCAGTTGTCAAAGGTATCTAACCAAGACAAAAAATCAAACACCATTTAACTTTGGAAATGACTGACCTTCACTGGTTCCTCACGGTGAGCCTAGATTATAGTAGCTTTATTTTCCATCGATCCCATGGTTGTAACCTTTTGTGATATATTTTAAATGCACTGCTCTAAAAGAGTTATAGTTTCAAGTCAAAGTCTACTGTTTGGTCTTGAACATATTAGGTGATAGACAACCATTGAAATTTTGTGATACATTTTAATTTCACTGCAATAAATAAAATGGGTATACCTAGTGTTGAAAGCTCCCACACGAGATGGGGTCTAGGAAATGAATTTCTATATAGCCTTTACCCTTAATTATTTGGCAATGATACACTGCACTAAAGTAGAATCATAATTTTAAGGTGAAGTCTACTGTAACAGATAAGGAGATAGTGAGAAGCTATGTTTAGAGTATGGAGGAACAGCGGGTCTATCATTTGCAGCTCGTGGAATTTGTACATGTACAGAGTATCGTCCAAGGTCAAGTAGGTACCGCCATTTGTACAGGATAACTTATATTTACTGTATAATTGTCTTCAACTCTATTTTGTGCAAATGATACGTGTGGTTTGGTGCTGAATTGATATTTGGCACTTGAGTTGTGCACCCTAAGAGGATTGGATTATAGATCAAACATTGCCCGCGCCCCGGCGCCACCGCCGCCGCCGCCGCTAACTCTCCGGCGTGCCGCACCCTTGGCATTCGCGGCCTCCTCTAGGTACCTCCCTCTTCCTCCTGACCCTCTCCCGCCCGTGGCTGGTGCTCGCTTGCTCCGCCCGCGCCCGCGCAGCCGGTTCGTCCTACCCTAGATCCGGACACTGCCGGTCTCGACCCCATGGGGGGGAGGCGGATCAGCGTTGGGCGTGGCCTCGGAGGTGGAGGAGGCGCCCAGCTGGCTCCCACGGGCGTCTCCCTTGCGGCCCTCGGCCACGGGCCTGGAGGGCCGATGGAGACGGGTTCGCCATCTCGTCGGGACTGGGGGCTGGCGGATGGATGACGCTGCCCCCCCGCCTCGCGAGTTCTTCGCCCGGCTCCCCGGGCCTCCTCCGGGAGATCCTCGGCCGTGGTCCTATGGGCGGGTGGCTCTTAGTGACTTCGGAGGATTTCTCGGATTCGGACCCCCCTCGCCGCCACCGGAGGGGAAGGGAAAGGAGGTGGTTCCGGGCGGGCGCAAGCGCGCCGTCGGGTTCGCCGTCATCGCAATCGGAGGCGGGCCGTGGGCTTCATGGCGGCGGCGCTGGCGTTCTCACCCCTCACCACCGGTGAGGCATTCCCCCGCCGCCGCCCGGTTCGGGTCGGTGGCCGGGCATGCTTTGCCGCGGCCGGGGGTTTGGTGGTCCGTGGGCCCGCCGTCACGGGCGGCGCACCCGGCCGGGGCGGCGTGGTGCGCCGGATGCTGATGGCTTCTTCAATGTTCAGAGTTGCCGCTTTGGAAGACAACGGTCTCCTCCGCGGCCGTCACTCAAGGTCCTACTGAATTCGAGGGGCGGTGCTTCCGGTGTCTTGCCGACAACCACACCAAGGCTCACTTGCACCTTCCGGAGAAATGTTACAATTGCTGGTCGGAGGGGCACCGGGCGGCTTCCTGCCCTTTCCCGGCCAGGTTCGAACTGCCGTCGGGAAGAGAGGCCGTCCCCGCCTTCCTCGGGTGAGGGCGGCGGCGGGTCTTTGCACGGGGGTGGCCACTTGTCGGGCCTCGGCCGACACCGTGTCTGCTTTTCGGTCTCCATGGGATGCTCCATGTCCATCCCCCGGGTGTGTGCTTCGCCGACCCCCCCTCCATGTAACAGTCTAAATGTTAATCAAGTGCATTGCATTTGCATTATTGCATAAAGCATCATTTTGCATTTTATTACAAGCAAAAGCTATTGCAAGTTCTATGTGTGCAAGGTACATGCTGAGTAACAATCTTAAAAGTGAGTTAAAAATGTTTAGACTTATGTATGAGATAGGGTTTATATATAACTTTTTGTTTAAAAGTGCTCACATGTGATGATAAGGTTGTTTATTCCCTTTTTCATGTTACTAGAAAGCTTAAAGTGTAACTACATGTTCTTTTCAGTTTTTGGTTGAAAACCCTAAATAAAAGTTGAAGTACAAAATATATGCAACAACTTTTATTTAAGGGCCTAAGGCTAATTCCCATCCTAAATTGCTCAAACAGTGGCCTTAGATTTGAATTTGAATTAAAATCAGTAAAGGACTTAGGATTTTTCTAATTAAGTTCAGTTTTCAAGGCTATGTAGTTTTATTTTTCTTGAACCAAATTCTGGAAACTAGTTCACCATTTGTTGGTACAATGTTTGTACTTCACTACCATGGAATTGGTTGAGCTAAATCAGTGTGTATTTGTGTTTAATTAAATGCCAAAGAATGCTAATTGCTGTACTTGGCTGCTAACTTAACTGAATGTGATTGAAATGGAGTATGCAGTTTGTTTTTAGGGTGGTTTAGCATTGTATAGATTGCAAACCTTTTGGAATTAGACTTTGATCCTGTAAGCAATATTGTAGTCCACTTATCAGAGCACACAACGGCGGAATTGGTTTCCAGTTTGGTTACTTGAATTGGGAGAAAATGGGAGCTGAACATGGCCGGTTCAGTCACTACAGTAACCTACAGGGGCAGCAGCTTCGCGTCGGCCTCCCTCTGCCCGCCGGCGATTGGCCGCCGTTGCCACGCCTGGTCGGTGAATAGCCGCGAGTCAAGTTGGTCGCGGGGAGATTGGAGAAGCCGTTTCACGCCCATGCCCTTGCCCATGCCGTTGCCACCGGCCGCCAGCTCGCCGCCGTTCTCCTTCTTTCCTCTCTCTGTTCACCGGCGACACGGGAACGGCTCCCCGTGTTTCACTCAAGCCCGACCGTGCCCTGCTCACCGCGTGGATGAGTTCGCAAACTCTCCAGCTGCCTCCCCGTGCACGGCATTGCTTATAAATAGACCACGCGGCCGCCGTCGTCCGTTTTCTTCTTTACGCTCACCGGCGGCGAGAACCCTTCGCCGTTAAAATTCGCCGCCGTTGCTCTACCACTGCCCGATTGCGTTTGCAAATATTTCCGCCAGCTCTCTGCGCCTCAATTGCAACTGATCACACGGGTTGCCATTGACCAAATCGCCCAGACCACCCTCGTCTTCTTCGCGGCCGGCCAGAACACCGCCGTGATCGGGTTCCCCGCCGACCCATTCGCTCAGTGAGCCTCAGTTCCTATCCAACGTTGTTTTGAGTTCACCTTGAGACCCTAATCGCAAGAGGCCTATCCTTCTCATCTCTACCGTGCAGGTTACGTCGGAACAGCAGCTCGCCGTAGAGTTCACGTCGCCGGAAGCACCCTTTGCCCCGGCCAAGCACCTCTGCTTTATTTTCAACCCAATCAGTGTGAGCATCGAGCCCGTAGTTGATCACTGATGGTTATTAATGCTTTTAATTTAACTCTATGGCACGATATTGGCGAGCGCCTTCTTGGCCGGCGAGCCTTGCCTTGTGCCCCGTGTCGCCATAACTCCGACCAAGCTCACTTAAAGCCATAGTTGTTCAATTAAACCCGTCATGGGGGTTCGGAGAAGTGAGAAGAGTGAGTAGCCGCACTTGTCACCGCCCGGCAAACCGCCGGAGGAGCACCACCGATGCACCGCAGCGCCCGGCCAGCGCCCGCCATGGCCGTCGGGGTGTGCTGCCGTGCACACGAGGGCCAACTAACACCCTAGGTTGATGCGCGGGGTTGCCCCGAAAGCACGCCGGTGCTAAGCTCACCGCCCGGCGACCTCGCCGTCGGCGAAATTGCCGGTCAACGGCCGGCGCCCCCTTGATCAGCTTGGAACTACTGTTCCTGACCGGGGCGGGCCCCTTTGTCGATCGGCGAGCAGGGCTGGAAACCCTCTTGTCTTGCGGTTGTTTTCCATTTATTTGAATTTCCAAATAGTGCTGACTTTTGTCTTTTTTGTATAAAATTCATTTGAACTCCAAAAATTCTAAAAATTTTTGTGTAGACTCCCTGTGATGGAATCTATGTGGAAAAAATATGAAACCTAGAAAAATAGCTATTTTGGTTTGATCAAAAATTACCCCTTTTAATTAATAAATGGATATTCTATGATTTTTCTAGAATAGAATATTGATCCAAAAATCATGAAAATTATTTTACACCCATTTCATGATAGTACCAATCTGTATAAAAAGTTTGAGAAGAATTTGAGAATGTTTTTTATAAAATCATTATTTCCAAAATTAGAAATAAAAAGAAAAGAAAAAAGAGTATGATTTCATGTGTGTGATATTTGAATATTCTAAATTCATACTTTTCTGTTTTAGATGCTAGGGTACTGTTTGACCTTTAATTATTTCCAATTATATGATATATGCTTTATTATTACATGTCATGCCTCTTGGGATATACAAATAAATATGTATGCATTATATACCTTTAAAAAGGAAGCACTATCATGTGATACTTGTATGGCTTTCTAAGTTATGTTGTTTTACCTTGGATCATAAACCCCACTGATCCTCGGCCTCTCTATTATTTAGTGATAACAATTTGAATATGCTAATTGTTGAGTGATGAATGTTCCTTGTGATAATTAAATCATTTCTTTCAGAGAGGAGATATGCACCTACTCTGTGTGAGTTAAAAACAAGTAATCTTTAAGCGTTCTTATAAACAATCTTGATAATATAGTGTTGTCATCAGAGAAAGAGAACTGCACACATGGAACCTTATGTAGCTTTCCATCATTACCATTTGCATGATCATCGCATCACGCGTCATTTCATGTCATGACATGCTACCATCATGCATCCTATATGCATTCTTGATACTTATGCACCACATACATTCGTATAGGATCCGAGGGAGAACCTACCATCGAGTACACCATGATCGAGGAGGATCCGCAGGACTCAGCACCCGGAGACGAAGGAGGAACCACTGACTCACTGCCAGAGTGCCCGAATCACGGTCCCTCTACTTTTCGCCGAGGCAAGCCCCGGAGCATTCTATTAACCCATTCTATTTAAAATGCAAGTATTTACTCCAATTTACTTTATTTTATGCACTACGTTATAAGGATTGCGTGATACCGTTGTTGCATGAACACCTTGACCACTCAAATACACCCTTTTTATTCTACTAGTATTGGTAGATAGTCGATGCTTAGCCAGCTTAGATTACCTAAAATTCGGATGATTCTGTCATCCGCAACTCGAGGTTGATACTTGTGATGTCCTTAATCATTTGATGGATAATAATTGGAGACCGGACGGAGATGGTGTTTTCCGTGCGTGTCGATTAAGGACCGAGCCGTATTACGGATCTAGGTGTGAGATTGAGCGTACCTTCACATAACCGCCGAATAACTCGTTTCGACGGTGAAACTGGTTAGCTTATTTGAGGTAGTTCTTGAACCGCTTATGCATTCTTTGGGACGAACGGAGGGGAAAGGGTGCTTGGTCAAGACCCCGCATGACTACGGGCTACGGGCTGAAGCGGGCATGACTTGTGAGGCCTTGTACCATGAGTTTTGCATAGCGTGATCAAGCTTATCTTTCAAATAGAGCGGAAAGTGACTTGAGCGGGCTTTGGCCGGCTTGCAAGAGTGTGTGTGATACGGGCTTACCCGGTGGTGTAATCGATTCGAATCGCCGTCTCTCGGGATAGTGAGAAACTCATACCTTTTCGCAGAGGCGTAGTTAAGAAAGGATAACTAAATGTTGAGATTTGGAAGGACTATATGGTAGTACCTCAATTCATAGAATTGGTTGTTATACTTTAAAAAAAACGTAGTTAATGCTAAGGTAGTTCTAAATAGCTAGAGAACAATTACTCGATAATGCTTGAAGTAAGGATCAAGTTTAGTAAGCGGTTTTCATAAAGCTTGCTAGCCAACAACCTCCTTTTGATGCTTTTCATGTACCTTGGAAGCCTTTATCTTTCCCTTGTCGGGTAAGTCTTGCGGAGTACAATTGAGTACTCGGGGTTTTACCCATCGTTACTGGTGACATGCTTTATGAGGATTATTGTGTTACGTGCTTTAATCACGTGGATGATGTGGATGAGTAAGGGCCATCGGGCTTGGCCGTATCTATAACTCCATCACCTTGCTCGTACAGGAGGCTTGAATAAAACTGGTGATGTAAAAACACTTATGTTATAGTAGTTTGAAACAAAGAATACTTTCATGTAACATATTTGGAACCGGTGTTGTAATAACTTTCGATGTATAATTATTTTCCGCCGTACTCTGTATGCTGATGTATGATATATCTTGATCATGATCCTGGTTGTAAGTTGAGTTACCGAGGTCCTTCGTGACACTCGGCGGACTACGGATTCATTCGAAGCGGTGTATGCGTGTCAACGTTATTACGGGGGGCGATTACGCTTAATCTCGGAGGGATTGGTCGGTTCGTCACACTCCACCTCCACCTCCACCGGCTGGGCCCCGCCACCGAGGAGGCCTGCACTGCTGCGGCACCGTCACCATCACCTCCCCCGCCTCCCTCCCCACCTCGCCCTGAATCCTAGGCCGCGTGCGAAAGGTGTGCTCGACCCACCCTGGCCTCGGTGCCCGGGTGCTCGTCGTCGGCCGGCGTCCACACCGTCCGACGCCGGCCTTCTTGGTGGTCCCGAGGGCGGCGGCGATCCAGCTGCGAGGACCGGCTCGACTTGGCTCGGTAGCTACGGTGGGGGGCACGTGGGCTGAGGTTTCCGTGGCCATGGTGGATGCTTATCTACACAACGAGGTTTGGTTTGGAGCATCGGGACTTCAACGTTCGGCGTCATTTCCGTAGGACCGTGGTTCGGTTCCGGCACACGGTGGCCGGCGATCCGTCTTTGGCGGCTTCGCCGGGGGGGTGCGTGGCTTCCTACGGTTTGGCGGCCATGGAGGAGGTCAACCAGGGGGGGCCTCGGCCAAATTTCGTTTCGGGGTGGTGGTGGCTTTGTCGAGTGCCACTTCACGCCCCGGAACACGGAGGTGGCTCAATCTGTCTTTGGGTCCGGCGTGTGCGGAGCTGTCGCTCTCGGACATCAGGGATACTCCGGTGGAGGATGACCGAGAATTCTTCGTGGCCACCTGGTGCTGGCATCCGAGCTTCATTCAGCGGGAACAGGTCATCTTCATCCCTGAGCCTCACATTCCTGGTGTTGTGATTGAGGACCGGCTGCCGGGGCTTTGGTATCTGATACGCACTCGGTTGGTCGCCTTCCAAGACTGGTCGACTCCGCCAGGCTCTCCGGGGGGGGGACAACGGGCAAGGTGGGAATGATGATGGTGCAGGGAACAATGGCAGTGAGAATGGTGAGGAGGGAGGGGACGCCAGTGACCCCCCGGCTGGGGACGGTGAGGTAGACGACTGGCCGACACCCACGCGTGACTCGGATAGCGTTGGGTCCCCGGACAGTAACCACAATCGATATCACCCTGGGCTGGACTATCGGTCGCGGGATGTGGGCGATGCGCTGGTGGTGGTCGGCGATGTGGCCTGCCCGATTCAGACTCCGCCGCGGTCCAACGTGCGCATCCGGACAGGTTTTGAGTCCCCATCCATGTTGGTTCAGAGGCTCTCCCCTCACCAGGGGTTGGTTGGATGTTTCATCAGCATCGCCCCATGTCTACTTCAGGATGGACGCAGTCTGGCCTCGCCGCCTCCACCGGTGCGGTCGGACTGGTGGGCGGAGGAGGTCCTCGTGGAATTCGCTGACCCTCCGCCCAGGTTGGTGGCGGTGGACACAGAGGGCTTGCGCACGTCGGATTGGTGGGGGGAACTCGTCACGCAGGAGATGACGCCGTTCATTCTGACTGCGGAGACGCCGGTGAACTTTTCGATGGGAAGCGGCGCCACGCCGGAGAACGTCTCGGCGGAAATCCGTGCCTCACCGGACGGTCCGTTTAAGTCCATGGCACCTTCCACGACGGAGTCCTCGACACCTGGATGTCTGGAGGACCGTCTTTGCCTGCCGCTCGACTCGTCGCTTCTGCCGGGGCCGCCGAGGTTGCGCAGGGCTAGGACGCCGGCATAGGCGCCCCCTCTCCGGAGGAGTGCTAGGATCGCGGCGGAGCCCAGGCAGCCGAACGTCACGGCCCAGGCCCAGTTGGTCCTTCTCAGGAAGCTCGGGGAGCGAACGCATTCGCCGTTAGGTGGAACGGACACCGCCGGCCTCTGTAAAAGGGCGTTTCGCCAACCGCTGACAGATGAATGCCACTCCAACCTTCAGGTGCTGTTGGGGACTTCCTTTGATCCGGTGGCATTCAACTTGAACATGCTTGGCCTGGAGCAGGAGGCGTAGCCGGTGGCGTGATCGGTGCCCTGCCCCGCCCTCGTAGCAAAATGATTTCTTCATGAATACGCGTACTTCCTACCTCATTTGGAACGTGCGGGGTCTAAATGCCCAGGCTCGCCGCTTAGCGTTGTTAAATGTCTGGTTTCGCTCCATCGGTCATCTCTAGTGTGTCTTCGAGGAGTCTAAAATTTGGCGGATGTCAGCGGCTCTCGCTTCGGACGTTCTAGGATCCCTGTTCGACTATGACTTTGTTCAGCGTGCGGGACCGCGGGGGGGAATCTGTTTGGGTGGCGGAGGGACTTGTGGGCCGTCTCGGGGTGGTCGAGGCCGTTTCTCCGGCGGTGAGTTGACCCGGTGACTCTTGAGTCATGGTGGATTTCGGTGGTCTATGGGCCTCAGGGCGACGAGGACAAGGTTGACTTTCTTGGGGAACTTTTCTCCTTTCGGGAGCTGCACAATGGTCCATCGCTGGTTTGCGGGGACTTCAACATGATTCTAGAGGCGGAAGACAAGAATAATGGCCGAGGCTTGATCGACGAAGCATGCGGCGCTTTCGGAGGTTCCTCGAGGCGTCCCACTGCGGGGACATTGACCTCTTGGGAAGGCGATACACTTGGTCTAATGGGCGGGACGCCCCGACCTTGGAACGACTTGACCGTGCTCTGGCTTCGGTGGATTGGTTCGTCCGGTTCCCCTACCACGGTCTCCGCCCTCTCTCTTCCGATTGTTCAGATCACTGCCCCCTCCTCCTCGTCCTCGACTCCTCGGTTGGTGCTAAGCGCAGGTTCCGGTTTGAAACGTTCTGGGTTAACCTCCCTGGTTTCCTGGAGGTTGTTGAACAGGCGTGGGCTCGCTCTTTGGACAACGCTGATCCGTTCCGCATTCTGGACTTCAAGATGCGCAATGTGGCGCGTGCACTTTAGAGTTGGAGTGCGACGAAGGTTGGCGATGTTAGGCTGCGATTGGCAATTGCTAGGGAAGTTGTGTTTCGTTTGGAAGAGGCCGGGAGAGCCGGGCGTTGGATCTTGAAAGGCGGGACCCGGTGAGGGGGCAAAGCTGAGGGTTTTGGGCCTGGCCTCTCTGGCTAGGACTATCGCGAGACAGCGCTCCAGACTAACGTTCATGGCCGAGGGAGACGCCAGCACCAGGTTTTTTCACCTCCAGGCTTGCCACCGCAAGAGGAAGAATACTATCACCTCCCTGGTTGTTGATGGAAACGAGGCTGTGCTTCACCAAGACATGGAACAGGCTGTGTTTGACCACTTCACAGCCATCTTAGGGACGAATTTTGTGAGGTCGAGAAGGATCAACTTGCAGGCGATTGGGCTACCATCTACGGACCTCCAGTCGATTGAACGTGCCATCAGTGAGGAGGAAATCCGGGCTGTGGTTATGGCCTTGCCGAGTGAGAAGGCCCCCGGCCCAGATGGTTTCACGGGTCTCTTCTTCAAGAAGTCTTGGGAAATTATCAAGGGTGACATGATGAATGCTTTCCACGCTTTCTGGGGGCGGGACTCCAGAAGCCTGTATCTGCTGAATGATGCCTACCTCGTTCTTCTCCGGAAGAGGCCGCAGCCGGCGTCCTTGAGCGACTATCGGCCCATTAGCCTGATCCACAGTTTTTGCAAGCTGCTGACGAAATGCCTCGCCAATAGGCTAGCTGTGTTGCTACACGGCCTAGTGGACCATAACCAGAGTGCCTTCATTAAGGGCAGGTGCATCCAGGATAACTTCAGAGCCGTCCGTCTGTCTTGCAAGGTGCTGCACAGGCAGAAGCGGCCGAGCCTCCTCCTCAAACTCGACTTGGCCAAGGCGTTCGACTCGGTGTGCTGGACCTTTCTGCTTGAAGTTCTGCAGCACATGGGGTTTGGCTCTAGATGGAGGGATTGGATTTCGGCAATCTTGGGCACGGCAAGCACGAAGGTCTTGCTCAACGGCATCCCTGGACGGCGTATCTGTCATGCACGGGGACTGCGTCAGGGCGACCCGCTCTCACCGATGTTGTTCGTGCTGGTTATGGAAGCCTTCAACCGCACGTTACAGTGGCTGGATGGGCAGGGCTTGCTCGCGCCGCTAGAGGCGGCCCAGGTGAGGCGCGGAGAATAAGCTTGTATGCGAGATGACTTGGTCGTGTTCACGCAACCCAATGATGATGACCTTCTCAATCGATGCTCGTGCTCAGATTTGGGACAAGGCGTCCGGCCTGTTCGTTAGCGGGAGAAGAGTGTGGCCACTCCGATATTTTGCACCGATGATGACACAGGCAGGTCGGTCCACCGGCTGCGGGGTTGAGGGGTTCTGTAACACCCTCGGTGTTCTGGCGCTAAATCATTTCGAAATTATCTCATGAGCATCGTCATTTCATGTTAATGCATGTGTTGTAGTGTGTGGATGATTGTTCCCAACTTAGAAATGCTAAGAAAGTTGTCATATAAAAGTTAAATAAAAAGCTAGATCAAGTGTTGTTTTTTATATCATATAAGGTTCTACATCAATTTTTATCGAGCAATAATAATATAGAACTTATATGTGTCTCTTAATCAAGCTGAAGTATAAATCTTGTTTGAAGCAATGCAACTTGTTCCCTTTGCAAAAGCGATTTCGATAAGTGGTTTTTCTATCAGCTCGAAATGCATTTGGATTAGGGTTTCAGCTCTAGACTTAGCTGTTTTTCCAAGTCACGAAAACCTCTTTGGCGGTGACATGTTGGCTTTGGCGTTCCTACAAAATCGAGCTAGGCGGTAGTGCTATGTTTTGGCTACGGTCGGCAGCTAGATGTACCATCTTTGGCGTGGTAAGGTTGGGTTGTGTCGAAACTTCGATCGGTTGGCCGGTGCTCGCTTTAAAAAGCGTGCATGCGCTCTGTCATGGCGATTGGGGCCAGCGTGGGCGCGGTCACCGCGCGTGGGCCGTGTCAGCCGCGTCGGGCCGGCAGGCGGCACCAGCGGCCGCCGTGCCTTTGCCGTGCGCTGCTGCCCTCTCTTGTCTACGTGTCGGTCAAGTTGTCGCTCGCGTCGTCGTCGTCTGCGCCGTCTCGGCCAGCGCGACTAGCCGCCACCATTCTCCCCGGCGACGGGGCGCCGCCCAAACCCCTCGGCGTCGCCCTAGCTGCCCCGTGCCGTCGTCGTTTCCCCCACGCTGGCGTAGCCGTGTCGCTTTGCTGGGCCTTGTAGCGCCGACCCTCGCTTACGACAGGAGGTCGCCCCCCCCTTGCCGTCTTTGCTCGCCACTCCCTCCTCCCTCTCGGACGACATAGCCGGTCGGGCAGCTGCCAAGATAGGCAGACTTGGTGGCGTGTAAAACCTCGTCGGGTACACCTCACTGTGCTCCAGTCCATGCTACAGCTACCCACACCACCCCTTCGCGGATAAAGCAACGACGAGCTCCAATTTGGAGTTCTTGTCGTCGGCGGTGCAGGTAAGGCCGGAAAGGCGTCTCTCCAAATTGCCATTTACCCACAGCCATAGAACCCATTTAACCTGCAGCACCAGCTTCGCCCTAAGCTCCTCTGCGACATGCGCACCTTCCCGGAGTCGCAGCTGCGGTGCTCGGGCGGGTGACGCGGCCGTGTCAACCACCGTGCGCCGCCGAGCTCTCTGCTCGCTCGCGGCCAGCCTTCCTCGGTTCTTCTCCAACCCAACCGCCACCGCATAGCAGTTCGGGGTAAGCTCTTGGTCGATCAGTGCTAGATGGTTGAGCGGCTTCTTTGCTCAGTTCGCCCGGAACGGCCGGCAGCTGCCGCCAGCGGACCGCCTTGATTGCGCCCTCCGCCCGTGGATCGGCTATCTTTGCGCCGTGTCCCAAGCCCCGCTTAGGTTTCTTAGGCGTCTGCGCGAGTCCTAGGCTTAGGTAGCACCAGCGTCTCATGATCGCCGGGTGAGTCCTCCGGTGGCCGGCCGAGCCGCCGTGTGCCGCTTCGTCGCGCCTCGCGAAGCTTAGCGGTGCTCGGGGACCTCCCGATGTAAAGATGAGAAGTAGCGAGGGGTGTTGGTTGCAAAGGCTGTGTCTTGTGTAATAGTGCCGCATAGGGTTTTTCGTAGTTAGTTAGAAGCTCGGGGCTCTTCGCAAAAAAAGAGCCAGCCGGCTGGCTCCTCCCGCCCGCGGGCCGCGTTCTTGGCGCTTGGGCGCGCCCCGAGTTGGGCGAGCCGGGCGAATGCCCTTTTCCTTTTCTCGGGCATTTAGAAATGGTTTCTCCTTTTAGTTTTTCGAGTTGATGTTTGGAAAATCATATAAAATAGTAGAAAAATCCAAAAATGATGAAACCAATTTTGCTAGTTTCCTAAATTCATGATCTATCTGTTAGTGTAATTAGTTGTGCAGTTCTTTTGTAGTTCAGAAAGTATTTAATTACTTTAGAATGTTTGCCTTTAGTGGATTAATTTAGAAAGTAAATTATCTTGGCATTTGGACGATAGTTCTTGCTCTAGAACTTTATGCAGTAGCTTCAGTAGGTTATCATGTATCTCTAGTAATTGCTATAGCTCTGTAGTAGCTAGTTTAATAAGGTAGATGATATACCTTAGTTAGTATATATATATTAAAATGATTAGAAAGGTAGCAACCACTTAGGTTTTTCATGAAATAATGCTTTATGAGTATGAAAGCTAGTTAATCATGTTAGTCATTAGAGTTAGCTGGTAGATTAGCTTGTGGTGTTCCTTTTTAAGAGTTGTTGCCGTTTGCTTATTGCATCATCATCGCATGCGTGTAGAGAACGAGTCGGTGTTGTACCTCCCCGACGACGTCGAGTTCGAGGAGGTGATCGAAGAGTACGTGGAGGAGATTCCCGGACCGGAGGTGTTCCTGGAGTCCCAGGAGTTCCAGGAGTCGTGGCAGACTGACTCAGCTGACCCGCCTGCCCAAGGCAAGCCCCGGTGCATAACCTATATTTTATGAACTTATGAATATCCATATGTTTTCATTTACGTTACAGGAATTGTTATGAAACCCACTTGCATATATATTTATCCTATGAGTCTTACTAGTGTGATAGGTTCGAGTAGCTGCTATGCTTAGGGTGTCGGTAGCGTGAGTAACCTGCCGTTACTCACAAGTAGGAGTATACTTACATGATAAAATGGTGGAAAAAGGAACATGTGACCGGGCAGGGATATGGTATGGTTTTTGGTGGTGTGTAACAAGTTATGGCTGCGGCCAACGGGGAGGGCTTAATTTGGTTACACGGTTTCCCGTCGCGTCGGTTAAGGACCGATCGTTGCTAAGGGTTGAAGGTTAAGTCACAGATCTCCTTATCCCGAACACATACTTGGGTATGGGCGCTTGGAAGGCTTGCTCTCTCTTGTCTTGGGTTCGGCTTCATCCGGACCGAATTTGTTTGGGGGGCGGGGATGGTGGAGGTCCTTGCACCACCACTTACGGCGGGGTCGTAAGTCTTTGGGAGCTTGGAGTCCAAGTTAGGGACGGGGACACGGAGCCCCAGGCGGGGAGAAAGCAAGTTATTTCAAATGCGTGTCTAGGATGCAAGGCGAGGGAGTGTGTTTTTGGGGTACCCAGTGGGCGCATTGATTCGCGAATCACCGTTCTTGAGCGGTAATGACGAAGCCTTATTCGGGCGGCGTAGTAAGAAATGGAAGATGAAAGATGGATGAAAAGAGATTACGATTGCTCATCACTTGCTTGATAGTAGTAGTACGAGGGGCTTACATAGCTTGGATAGCTAATTCACTAAAATACGGCTAATAATATGGAAATAAGGACTCAGGCTTAGTAATGCTTTTCTGCAAATAAACTAAACCACCCAGCCATAAAGCCTTCTGCATACCCTTGAGAGTCGGGATATATATATATTTCCCATTCGGGTAAGTCTTGCGAGTACATTGTGTACTCAGGGTTTATTTTCCCCTGTTGCAGGTTCTTCTTGAGGAATAGCTCTTGTGTGGAGGATTCATCTGGTGGGCACAGACGAAATCCTTGTATCGCTTTCCGCTAGATGTTTATTTCAATTCCACTGTTTATTTTCCGCACTCTGAACTCTGGTATTGTAATGAATAAATTTGTGAACCCTTGTTGTATGAAATGGACTAAGTGATGTAAGTTCCGTACTCAATGTGCATCCTAGTGAAATTGTGGAATTTCGAGTTCTCCCGTTGGGTGTGCTCGACGGAATCTGCGTGAATTAGTGGGCTCACTTAGGTACTTAGTGCCTAATGGAAGGCGAGTACCTCCGGGAGCGTATTAATTCAGGCGGTTCTGCCACAGTTCCCGAGCAAGTACCCGGGTATCCCTCTCTCCATCTTCAAGCTAACAAGGAGCGAGGAGCAACCTCTGGTGGACGCTATTGCGGCTCGTATTCCGGCTTGGCGTGGACAGATGCTGAACGCGGCTGGCCGGTCGACTTTGGTGAAGGCTACACTCTCGGCGGTCCCCGTACACATGGCCACAGCTCTCTGCCTCTCCTCGTGGGCAGTAGGCTGCATTGATAAGCTGCGGCGGGGCTTCATCTGGGCTGGTGCGGCAGAGGCTGCGGGGTGGACGGTGCAAGGTGGCCTGGGAGGTCGTCACCAGGCCAACCACCCTGGGCGGCCTCGGCGTGGCTGACCTGAGGCGGGCCGGGGTGGCGCTGAGGCTCAGGTGGCCTTGGCTGTCTCGCACGGACCATGGGAGAGCCTGGCAGGGGCTACGGGACGTCGAGGAAAGGGTCGTCATGGCCTTCTTTCAGGCTGCTACCAGTTCGGTTGTTGGCAATGGGCGGTCCACGCTCTTTTGGACCGATTCCTGGCTCCAGGGCAGCTGCATTCGTCTCTTTGCCCCGACGGTTTTCGCGGCTGTTCCTAAGCCACGTCATGTTTGCACCGTGGCGGAGGCTTTGGAGGGGCGGGCCTGGGTTCTCCACATTACCGGCCCTAGGTCTACTCGCCTTTTGGCCGAGTTCATCCTCTTGTCCAACCTCCTGGAGAGCGTTAACCTGGTGTCGGGCGTCCACGACACTTTCTCTGGCGCCTTAGCGCGGATGGCCGCTACTCATTTGCCCGGCATATGGGGCGATGTTCTTGGGTTGTTCCAGACCGCCGGGGGCTCGAGTTCTATGGAAGACCTCGGCTCCGCCGAGGGTTAAGTTCTTCTTCTGGCTGGTCATGCACGGGAAATGCTGGACGGCACATAGGCGGTGGAGGCATGGCCTGGGGGGGGAGGATTGTGTGTGTGTCTGTGTGACCAAGAAGCAGAAACAATGGAGCACCTTATCCTGGGTTGTGTGTTTAGCAGGGAAGTTTGGGACCGGTGTCTAGCTGCCTTCCACCTTCAGGGGCTTGTTCAGGTTCATCAGGAAAACGTCATGGGCTGGTGGTTGCGTTCGGAGATCCTTGCCGAAGGCGGTTCGTAGAGCTTTCGATGCCTTACTTATCTTTGGTGGGTTGAGGGAGGCGGAACTCACGCGGAGGGGGGCGGAACTCGGCTGTGCTCGTGGAGGCGATTCTGGAGGAAGCGGACCTCTGGACTGCAGCGGGCTTCAAGCGGTTGGCCGTGCTGGTGGCCAGGAGGCTGAGCGTCTAGGGGGTGCTCTTGGTGAAGCCCAACTGTTAAAATGTAGTCTCCAGAGTTGTCTCGTGGGTGGTGTGCGTTGTGTTCTGGTAATCTTCGGCTTACCATGGGTTTGTGACCGGAAAAACTCTTCTTCTGCTTAATGAAACACATGCCTCGCATGTTCTCGAAAAAAAAAGTTGTGCACCCTAACTGTGGTTGTATAGTTTTCCTGATTGAACAAAGACCATGGGCCCATCTAGGTTGAGTTCATGCTTGTTATTCTGACAAGTGGGAACCTATGACTTGAGTGCTGCTCAGTTACATGTCTAAATAATTTATCACAGCCAGTTGTTTTCAGATAATGTCTCACTACTCCTCTCATTTACTTATGTCTAGGCTTATTATCCATTTTTTTCAATCTGCAGAGCTTTTGATTATGGTCCACAGGGTGAAGTGAGGCTTCCTTTTGTAGAAAATGGATCCTCAAAAGTTGGAGTCAGATTCGACAGACAGATGCCCTGGGTCATTGATCTTGGAGGCAATTGTGAGCTTGACCATGCCCTATTCTGTTCAGTTATGTCTATCATTCTCTATTTAATTACATATAGAAGTATCAACATAGAAATAGTAGCAGCAAACAAGCACTTACGTCTTCTTCATCTGTGCCTTCTCAGCATAGCGTTTCTTGGCGAACCTCTTGCCCTTAGCAACAAACATGAGAAGGAAAACAAAGTTTTTCATCTTTTGCTCTGGACTAAGCAAAGTTTGAGCTTTGGAGATCTTGTCGATGATAAAATGTCACACTTTTCACATATCCAAAATATCGTCAACAACCAGAATTTCCAGCAGCAATAGGCTTAGTCGGTTTCCCAAACTAGCTAAGCCAGTTCTAGAACTTTGTCAAATTGCATAAGGAATTTCACCGTGTGTTTTTCTCGTCGAGGCCATCAAAAAACAATGGATCGTCTAGTTTGATACTAGATGAAGAAAACGCAATTTCTGAGAGGGATAAGCTGTTTTGAAAAAAAAAATCATCGAATTGAAGAATGAGTGCACCATTGTATTTCTCTCGTTAAGCTGATAAAAAAAATACACTTCCTCCATCCCAAATTACAAGGAATTTGATTTTTTTTTACCTAAAGTTTGACCACTCATTTTATTCAAAAATTTGTGCCAGAAACAGTTTTTTTTTGTTGTGACTTGCTTTTATAAGTTCTTGAAGAATGACTTAAATTTGTTTATGTTTGTATAAATTTTTGGAATAAAATGAGTGGTCAAATTTTGGGTCAAAAAATTCAAATGTGCTATAATACGGAATGGAGAGGAAGTATATATGTCGCTCAATTAGAAGTCCAAATGAATAAATTATTATTTTTGGAAGGTTTTTGCTTTGGGCCCGAAAAAACCACATAAGCACGTTTCCAAAACCAGCCAAGCGGTTTTTGTGGTCGTCTTGAATCTAACTCGACGGAAACTAATCGTGGAAAACTTACACATTATCATTTTTTTTATCCAAATTAAACAGAAGCGGCAAGGGCTAGCATTTGGGTCGGCATAGGGCGCAATTGGCCCTGCACTCTTCTCTGGTTAAGTGGCAATACTCTCTGCGCCCATTGTGGGGGCAACAATAGCAAATGCTGAACTTGGGATCAAAGTAATTGCACTGCCCCTTGGGGCAACCAGTGAAGGTGAGCTTTCTGCTTTCATCTAATGAGGTAGTGGAGTTGATAATCGTAGTAGCAATATTAAAACTATTTCTAGCATGCATCAGGTGACCTGCGAATGACATTATTTGCCTTGTATTTCATCAGGAAAACATACAATAAGCAATGGAACCAAATAAACACACACGCATAGAATTTTGTATGTACTTACGACACTCGGTAGGCCCAAAAAGCATAGCGAATAAGAGCATGACTATGGCAATGTTGTTCCTCATATTATTAGATGTTTAATTTGATCAAAAGCTAAGCAATATATATACTATCATCGATCAAGCAGCGCTGAAGTAGGGTACCAGCTGTGTACATTATGGAGAGGGATTACTGCCTGCAATACTACACGTTATGGGTTTCCATGCATTCAAGTTTAAATTAAAATTAATTAACTAATTAGAATTCCCAGCGTGTATTTCCTTGTGTGGCGACCATTTCTAAAGTAAATTGCGGCACGTTATTAATGTTCTTTTTGCATGTGAGCTAGTAAATAGGAGCTCGAGGGAGAGGTTAATCAGTGCCAAACTCTCTACTCTACTCGGGTTTCGCCATCCCAAAGGTCCATCGTTACTCAAACCTCTAGCTTACTCTTCACACTCGTAACCAAATATTAATATTTGTTATATATAATTAGTATCGTTGGATGTATCTTTTATATATTTTTATAATCAACTTATTTGAAGATGTAAATATTATACGTATTTTTATAAATTTACAAATTTAAAAGTTCAAACAACACCGTATAGCGATTTTTTTAGGGATATGGAGTAGTACGTGTAAAAATCATTTATTGCACGATCAGTTGAGAAACAAGCTTTTGCTGCTGATCCCTCTCAAACAGGTACAATGGTACTGTGAGAGCAGCGGCTGCGACTGTTGCAGCGAACAGACAGTTTTTAAGTTTTAACAGCTTAAGGGGCCCACGGCTTAGCTAGAAGCGGCAGACCGGACTTGATATGCACGGCTATCCCGTTCACCTCCGTCATGTCCAACGACGGCGGCGGCGTCCCTTCCCGGTTCCGGCTTCCTTCCCACTGCCGCCGGCCGTCTCCCAGTCAAAATGATACAGCAAGCTCGCCAGCGCCATCTCGGCGCTTGCCTCCGCGAACCCGATCCCGGGGCATCATCCTCCTGCCGGCGCCGAACGGTAGCAGCTCGAAGTGCTGCCCCCTGAAGTCGACGGCGCCGCCGCCGCCCAAGAACCTCTCCGGCACGAACTCCTCGGCGCGCTCCCACGTCGCGGGGTCCCGGCCGATGGCCCAGGCGTTGACCAGCACGCGCGTGCCCGCCGGGACGTGGTACCCGAGGATCTCGGCGTCCGCCGGCGGCTCCCGGGGCACCAGCAGCGGCACCGGCGCGTGCAGCCGGAGCGTCTCCTTCACCACGGCCTTGAGGTAGTCCAGCTGCCCGACGTGGTCCTCGTTGACGCCGGTTGAGCCGGCCGCCGCCGCGCGGACCTCGTCCTGAGCTCTCCGCATGGCACGCGGGTGGGTGACGAGCTCCGCCATGGCCCATTCCATCGCCGTCGTTGTCGTGTCCGTGCCTGCCGCGAACATGTCCTGCCGATGCCGCCCGTGCATGACGCGATACACGAAAGAGATCAGTCAACTACAGACTACTGCAGATTTTTGAGGAATAAAACTGAATATTTAAGCGAGCAACTATGATTGTTATGACAATATATTGGATTCATGGATCATGGATCGATATTATATTTACCAAGATGATGGCCTTGATTTCGTTAGTCTCTAGCTGGATGCCGTGCTCTTTGTCGTTGATATGGACGTCCAGCAGCACGTCCACGAAGTCCCGGTGATCGCCGTCACCCCCGCCGCCGCGAGGCCGCCGGCGGTGGTCATCAATCACCTTCTCGAGCAACCCGTCGAGCGCCTCGAACGTCCGCCTGATCTTCCCCTCCAGCCCGGTGATGGCGTCCACCCAGCCCAGCAACGGCTGCAGCTCCCCGACCGGCGCCGTCCCGATGAGCTTCTGGAAGTCGGTCAACAGCACCTTCCTCTGCCGGCGGCCGGATTCGCCGTCGTCGAACAGCCCGCGCGCGCTCTCGTCGCCGAACGCGGCGCGCGACACGACGGCGTTGGCGTACTCGGTGAGGAGCTCGCTAAGGTTGACGGACGCGCCGCGGGCGCTGGCCCGGGCAGCGACGCGGGCGACCAGCGCGGCGGCCTCCTGCTCCCGGACGCGGCGGAAGGACCCGACGCGGCGCGCGCTGAGGAGGTGGACAACGCAGACGCGGCGCGCCTGGCGCCAGTACTCGCCGTAGGGCGCGAACGCGACGTCGCGGCCGTAGAGCAGGCGCTCGGCCATGGCGCTCCGGGGCCGGCTCGCGAACGCCAGGTCGCGCGCCCGCATCACCTCGGCCGCGGCGGCCGCGGAGGACACCACCACGGTGCGCACGCGGCCCAGGCGGAGCAGCAGCACCGGGCCGTGTGCGCGCGCCAGGGACGCCAGCGCGCGGTGCGGCAGCGCGCCCAGGAGGTGCAGGTGTCCCAGCAGCGGCAGGCCCCGCGGCGACGGCGGCAGCGGCAGCTTCCGGCCGTCGTGGCGTGACGTGGGAGCAGCAGCACTAGCGGGCTTCTTCTTGCCGCCGGCGACGAGGAGGAGGAGGTAGGCGAGCGGCGCGGCAACGAGGACGACCGTGACCAGGAGGGCGACGGGTGCAACTTCTTGTTGGAGAGCCATCGTTTGAGCTACGGCTTCCGGAATGTGCATGCAACCAAGTTACGATGGCAACATTAAAATGTCCCCAACCCCATTTTTGTACATGGAACTACTTTCTGTTACCGGGCCCACTGCTTATCGACGATTGCCATTCGTTTCAAGTGGACCAAAATTTATACAGATACATATATAATATACTAGTAGGATGCCCCGCGCGTTGCTACGGGTATGATGTGTTTTGATGTGAATAGCTTGAATGAATACATAATGACATGTATTAGTTCGATGTGTTAGTGGATGATGATGTGGACACTTTGTATGGCGAGTTAATGGCATGTGCTAGTGGGATGTTCTAATGGTTTCAAAGCATTTCACCCGAGATCTCACTCAACCGAACCCTCTCTCCGGCCGGGGGAGTGACTGACTTTCGGTGGAGCCTCGTTAGAGGGTCATCGTAAATCTTATTGTTTTCAAAGCATTTCACCCGAGGTCTCACTCAACTGAACCCTCTCCCCCCTAATATACCCGAGGGGCATCCCCCTCCTAGGAGTTTTAGTAGTTTCCTCCATAAAGTCATGCATGTTTCGAAGGACCACATATAATCCATGTGATATGCAGTTTTGCTAGTTTTTGCTTAGAAACAGGTTTTTACTTAGAAACGGTTATAAAAAAAACACGGTCACTAACCTATACGATCGGCCAGTACGGGAGGCTAATCTCATCCACCCTCACCCCTCACCCCTACTATACCTGAGGGTCATCCCCCCTCCCAAAAATTCTAAGAGTTTTCCTTCACAAAATCATGCATGTTTCGGAGGAACATATGTAATCTATGTGATATGCAGTTTTTGCTAGATTTTTGCTTAGAAACAGGTTTTTAGGATCAACCAGTACGGGAGACTAATCTCATCCACTCGAACCCCTCACCCCTACTATACCTGAGGGTCATCCCCCTCCCAAAAGTTCTTGTAGTTTTCCTTCATAAAATCATGCATGTTTCGGAGGACCACATGTAATCTATGTGATATGCAGTTTTTGCTTAGAAGCGGGTTTTTGCTTAGAAACGGTTTAAACATTTGCAAAAAAGTTATCGAAATATATCCATGTGGGGTCTTGTTTTGAAGAGTTTATTGCGGGGAATACCATGGTGCAATTAGATTTTAATTACGATACTTAATTTAGGTGCTATGACTTTTTTCTATTTCACAAGAAATAGCTAGTGGGGAGATTAATTAATGAGGTTTAGTGGGCAGACGATGTCACCTAGCGGGCGGATGACATCACTTTTGAGGCATGGACCAATCAGGAGGGAGAGAATTAGCTTTACGAGTATCTCCAACAGTTTGCTAAAAGACGTTTGCTAAATCTTGTGTTTTGGCAAGTTGCTAAAAGATTTGGCAAGTGAAAGAATTTGTCATCTCCAACAGTTTGCCAATTGGGCTTGCCAAATTATGAAAAAACAGGCCCACTACTAACTACCAACTACCCGTTCGCTCGATCCATCGTACCTCCACGCAAGGGTTCGTTGCCGCGACTTTTCTTGTTGCCGTCGCGGGGTTACGTGCAGCGCCGTCGCCTGTTGCCGTCGCGCCTCCGTCGTAGTACACCGCAGGGCCAGCCACCTCTTCCTCCACGGTGTACAAGTGACCAAGCCGGCCATCTCCACGATCTCCTCCACGATCAGCCCGTGGTCAAGTCGTCCCTCTCCCCCACGGTGCAGCAGGTGCATATCTCCTTCCCCTCCAATCCTCATTAAATTGATCTAGGTTGTTTATTTTTCTCAATACTTGTCCATCAGGAATCATGCCTAGGAAGAGATCCCTTGCCCAAAGACAATTGGATGATTCATCATCCGATGATGATTGTTCTATGATATTATCGATTTGCTCAAATTCTACTAAGCGCTAGCAAGGAAAAAGGACCACATGGTGGCTCTGTCAAAGGTCATAAAGTTGTTTACCGTGATAGAGAAGGCGGCCATAATAGGATGTATCAAGATTATTTGGCTGAGAATCCAACATACGGTCCTGAATTATTCCGTAGAAGGTTCTTGCCCTTTAATTTCAGATTAAGTTGTTTTATGTGATCAAATATTATTTGCGTTGCCAAACTTTATTTCTTTTCAGGTACAGGATGTGTAGGGATCTTTTCGTACGCATAATGAACGCTGTTGAAGAGCATGATGAGTATTTTGTCCAGAAAAGAAATGCAGCCAATGTACTTGGCTTGAGTTGCTTCCAAAAAGTCACTGCCGCAATGCGTATGCTGAGTTATGGAATGGCTGCTGATACGACAGATGAGTACGTTCGCATTGCTGAAAGTACCGCACTCAATAGCGTGCGTCACTTTGTTCGTGCAGTTGTTGAGGTGTTTGGAGATGAATACCTCAGACACCCCAATGAGGCGGACACAGCACGCTTGCTTGCAATGGGTGAGAAAAAAGCTTTTCCAGGAATGCTAGGGTCCATTGACTGTATGCATTGGGCGTGGAAGAATTGTCCATATGACAAACAGGGTCAATATAAGGGCCATATGGATAAGCCCACTATCATTTTGGAGGCTGTAGCTTCAGAGGACCTTTGGATATGGCATGCTTTCTTTGGAATGCCCGGCTCTCATAATGACATTAATGTTCTTCATAGATGTCCTTTTTTGACAACCTCGCGGAAGGTAGAGCTCCAGCATATAATTAAACAAAGGTTCTGCATAGAATTAAATAAAGGTTCTGCCTAGTAGAAACAAATATAACAAATATTCAGCTGATTGAACTAAAATAGAAATTGGTGATACTTCAAATGACATGATCTAAATTTAGTTCCCACAACGCCGAGCCACAATCTCCTTCTGCATCATCTCAAGCCATTCACGCTGCAGCGGGTTGAGGGAGGTCGTGTCGACGAACATAATTTCTTTCTCCTGCTTCATCAAATCGGCCTCAGCTCGTTTGTCCTCCGCTTGAGCTCTTTTCTCCGCCGCTATAGCTTTTTTCTCCTCAGTTGCTAGGCGCTTCTTCTCTACCTCAAGTGCTTCCTTGTCTAGCTCCATTGCCGCTAGGAACCTCTCCTGCTTCGCCTGCTCTTTGTCATTGTCGGCCACCTCCTTCTTTGCCCACATTTTGTCGACGGCCTCCAAGTAAGCTTTGCCACCTCCTCGTCTAAGACCTTCTTTAACCTTCTTTACCCCATCAGACCTTTTCCTTCCTCCGGTTTCTGCAGCAGCAGTAGCATCGCCAGCCTCCTTGTCATGGTCATTGTTGGTTGCTTCCTCTTCCCTTGGCCTAGCCGCCTTGGTGGACTTCTTTTTGGTACCTGTTGTAGCTTGTTTCTCCAGCTGAAGAAGTTCAATCCTCTTGGCTTTCCACTTGTCCTCGTCCTTGAGTATGTTCCAACAAGGCACAACACTGCACTTCTTCCCCTCCTTGGTTTCTACCCCCGAGAACATCTTGAGGGCACTTGCAATCTACACAAGTAGTATGTCAATATATATAGCTGTAAAAAACAATGAAACATAAAGTTAAAAATTGAAGACATAGTACCCTGTCTTGTATAGTTGTACCACTTTGATTTCTACGTTCAATTGCTTCATAACACGAACAAAACTTGTTCACTACAGTCTGAATTGTGAGCCATCTATTAAGAAGTGAACTCTCTGTCCTTGGAGTGGTACACTTATTGTGCTTCTCAAAGTGACCACGAACCTTACCCCAAAACGAGGTACGGTTTTGGTTGGCCCCGTGGATGGGATCTTTGCTAGCAATCAACCATCCTTCACAAATAAGTTCGTCTTCATCCACACAAAAATTTTTGGACCTCTTCGTTCCCTTGTTACCACTACCTTCCACCTTTGGACTAGCCTGAGTTTCTTGTGGAGTCAGTGGAATGGTGATGTCATCCAAACCAGAAACACGATCATCTTGTCCATTGAAAAGAATCCCCGACAAGGAATCTTCTCCATGTGCATCCATCTCAATTATCCTACAAACATGTACACGATACTATACCATTCAGGATGCAACATGTGCACGATATACATCAGAAAAAAAAGAAATGAACTAGTACTAGCTAGTAGTACTAGCTGATCGTTCTTGCTTCTGATTGTGGAAATATTATACTCTGAAAATAGTAAAAAATGCAGAACGGAACGGTGTCATTCATTGCGATTCTTTTCTTTCCTAGAAACTGATGCTTATAGGAATTTAGCAACATGCATGCATGTTACCGGTGGCAAGGTAAAGGATCTTGGCGCGACGGTGGCCTGATCCCGGACAAGGAGGCGTCGATCCACCATACCTGATCACGGCAGCCGGCGGCGGATGCCTGGAACAGACGGAGCAGGCCCTGATCGCCGGGGATCTTGGCGCGACGGAGCAGGGGCTGGTCTCGGCGAACTGATCTCGGCGCGGCGGCGGACTGATCTCGGCGCGGCGGCGGACTGGGAACGACAGGCACGAAGAAGAGGAGACGATCCCTGAAATATACTGCGCGACGGCGGGAAGACCGAGCGGAGACTTCACGACGCGGGCGGGAAGGAAAAAAAGGGGCGAGCGTCGCAATGGCAAAGGCCTCCGCGCCGCGGAAACCTACTCGCGCGGATCAAATTTTTTGCAAGCCAAGGAGTTTGGCAAGTGGGAATAGCAAACTGTTGGAGATTGTTTTTTGCCTCTTTTGCCAAATATTTTAGGATGGCAAGTGGAATAGCAAACTGTTGGAGATGGTTATAGATTTAGGATTTTATGTAAGGTTCCTTTTTTTTACTAATAATATGTCAAATTGCTACTGCTTAAACCCGTGTTATATTTGGAAAGGTTCCCGATCAGTGACTCACTTTGTCCGTGTCTAAATTGGATAAATTAAAATGTGTACTAATTATTTTTCAGTTTTATAGTTTATTTAATGCCCATAATAGGTTTGTCTTTTCCGATTCTCCAAGTACATGTTATTTTCACTTCAAAAGTTAAAAGATGATAGAGGACATTAGAAAACACTCCACCTATCGGCTTCATTTGCAATTTTTTAGTTTTGTTCTAAATTAAATTTGTCTAAATATTTTGTTTTGCATCGAGAGAAATATATTAGCATGTAAAATATAAATAAATCCACCATCAAAAATATATTTAATGGTATATCCAATCAATTTTGTTTGACGATGTTAATATCCGCTTTTACTATAAAGTTGATCAAAACTTGTTAAATTTAGCTTAGAATAAAACTAATACAACTTACAACATGAAACATATGAAGCAATCTATATCTATGTCTAATACTCATGCTAATTAAAGAGACAAAATTTCTCTCCATCCACCTCCTCCAACTACTCGGACAGTGGGGAGTTTTTTTGTAACGTTTTCTATTTTGCAAACTATACTCGCACCCTACGTATCTTTGTATATAATCTGGACTCATGATATAACTGATACGAATTAGTACAACTCGCATCCAATAATAATGCATACCAAGTTTAATTCCAATACGTGTTAGGTCACGCCTTACCTATCTCATATGTAAACTTTGGACACAGACCATTTAGAATAACTCGTGTCTACATATGATACATAGTTCGATTCTTGCATCACACTAGTACGTTTGTCGGTACTAAAAAGTTTTATTGTTTTTATAGTTTATTAGGGCATCTAATAATAAATTTAGCTCACAGATATAAAAGTTACTCCATCTATTTCTAAATAGATGACGTTTTCGCCTCTCAAGAAACAACTGCCGACAATTTTTATAAATAATAAGTATTTATCGATTAGTATCATAATTAGTGTTATTGAAAAAATCTTTAAATCTAGTTTCTTAATAAATTTATATAGAAATATAAATATTCTTGGCGTATTTTCTACCAATCAAGTTAAATCTGTCTTTACGAACACCTAAAATGTCATCTATTTAGGGACGGAGGGGGTAACAAAAAGTAATGTAGTGAAAAATATAGGAGCTAGTTTCTATAACCAGAGTATCTGGTGGTGGAAATTGGAAAGATTTCTTTTCTTTATAGGTCAAAATAAATCTCCCTTGATCTCTTTTATTACTGCTCTGGGATTGAGAATTAATAACCTAACAAGCTCAAGCCTAACTAGCTAGTCTTTTAGCTGAATTGTTTGGATGTCTAGCAGCTAAATTTAGCTAGCTAAAGGATACATTAAATAGGCCCTTACTTTAATCTTGCTAAAATTAGCTAAAGTTTAGCTGAGTCTATTAGCTAGAAACATCCTAGTTAAAGTTTAGCTAGTAGCTAATTTTATATTAAAATTTTAGCTAGATAAACTTTAAACAGAACCTAAGTAATTGTATATGCCGCACGTGGACAATATCTGAAGATACAAAACTCAACTTGTACAACGACTACGTAGGAACTTGGGCGCGTCGCAAACGAACTTGCCATCTGAATCTGATCTGAGAAAGTACGTAGTACGATGCGAGTCCGTGTGGTGGTGGTGCATTGCATTGGTGACACTGACATGCGTGGCGTGGAATCTCCATCCGTCTTTTTATTTCCTCATCACAATTTACAAGGCCATTTTTTCACACCTATCACGTTCATTCACGTACGTGCAGACCGGGACGGCTCTGCTGGACCGATGCTGCAGAGAAGACGACGCACCAAATTGCGTTGCGTTCAACGTACTGACACGTACGTGGTACACGTGCTGCACCAGAAGAGCACTTCTGTCGACGTGGTACACCACTAACTTTGATCTTGAATTTCATTGATTTAATTGCTGAATAAAAATTGAACAAATCTAATCAGATCCAACAATGTCGTTCTAGGGGCTTACTTGGTAAGAATTTAAAATTTGCTTAGCCAAAACTAGGACATGTTAAATTATGGTTGTTAAAATCTTGGCAAGAATTTTAGCATAGCACTTGGTTGGTTGTCAAAATAAAGACTTGCCAGATTTCTCTTTTGTATATAGTTTAAAAGTATTCTAGAGACTTGCTAAAAGTTAGCATAAAAATTAATGGCATCAATTCTTTGACAATGATCAATTGATTATCATAAATTTAAGGTTTTGGTTTGTCAAAAATTGAATGCAAACCAAGCAAGCCCCAAATATGGCTAATTGAAGCATCCCAGTGACACGGCAGAAAGATAATCATTTTTTTGAATAGGATCTGACACTTCTGAGGCATGACAGGCAAATATCTCGAGGACGGTTCAACGAAGGCGTGTAAGGTTGGCAATGAAAAACATCATGTCGCGAAAGAAAATACTGCAAATTTGTACTATTATTACTCAACTTTTATAGCAGGCTATATAATAGGGAAGAAATTTGTCGTACACAGCAAGAGTACAGAATGCTTGTTATGCCCATGGACCATGATGCAGACAACATACTAAGGGGATTAACCATGAGGCCGGGCAAAAAAAGCATCTTGATCAGGAAAAACAAAATCTCGCTAAGGCTCTACTACACTAGCAAAACAGCATTGATACAGCCATCATTCTCCGGGTTGTTTGTTACTTGAGCATATTTCCCTGCAACACAATGAATTTGCTTTATTAACAATGACTCAAGGTAGGTTGGGCACATGGAGATGGAGCACAGAGTTGGCAGATTTTTCTCACCCCAAACAACTTTTCCGGCGGGAGTTACCAGACCAAGCTCACTGACATTGACCTGAAAGAAGACCACTATAAGCAGCAGTTTTGGAGAAGGTGGATATAAAGAGAATCTCAGTGAACCATAACGAGCACCTAATATAGTCGCTAGTCAGCTACAGAGTATTGACTACAATAACTAGTAAAGATGCTTGGCATACCTCAATGATTGTTCCCTTTGTCATAACACCAAGAGAAGTGTACATTGGACCATTCGGGTTTTTCTTCACAGAAATTATGTCAAGGTTGAAAGTGCACTTCAGTTCTGGGTGAGTCACGTGAGCTTTTGTGAAACGCAGACCAGTTGGCCGAATGAACCGTTCATACTTTGGTGGTTTCCTTGTAAATCCAGCTCCAACAAACGTGGCTTTAGTAACCATTCTCTTCCACTGCTTGGCTGCATAAGGAAAAGAACATCAACTAAAATTATTCAGACCAAAGGAAAACCTTCCACTATCTTATGAAAACGTTTATGCACTCTTAACCGATGGAACACATTAGTTGCTCAGATCAGTTGTCGACTTCTCATGTAGCACATCACAGTTCCACAAAGCATATGCAGATAAGTAGCATGCCATATAAAGCCTTTAAACGGTAACCAGATTCCACATCATCACTTACTTTTTCGCTTGCCAGTTCGTAGAACCTTGAACATTTCTTCTTCAGCTACAGGTCTGACCTGGACGGGCAAAAATTGTGTCAGTAGAACATGACTCACTGAAGCAACCAGAAATGGACTTGTTGTGTTGAGAGTCACCTTTGGCAGAGGAACATCCCATTTGCCAGCCTTTTCCTTTCTCTTTTGCTTGATTGTGTTGCTGAGAACCTACATTTCACCCAGACCTCAGTCATCGATGCCATAGAATGTTGATGTATCACAATTAGCTGGAGAGAAGCCAAGAACACCAATTCACCTTGGCACGCTGTGTCTGATCACGATCCAGTAGATACGGAGGAAGAGCACCCTCTTGGACATCATCATCAACCTTCTGTCGTGAAGTTGATTCATCATGCATTTTCAGGCTGCAAAAGAGCCATTTCAAGCAGAGCACCACATAAATACAATTGCAGCCAGAAAGTAAGACTTGAAACTGGGATGTCCGCAATTTTTCAAGCTCACAACCCCTACTCAGGGTATTATACACCAGCTGACTTGATAAACAAATCTATTAACTAACATCACCTACTCGAAATATCCATGCATCAGCTTAAGTTACTCATATCTACTCTTGATGGTGTATAAAAGCATCCATTTGGATATGAAATTCCTTAATGTGCTGGCAGATATTTCAGCAGCTTCTAGAGAAAAATCAAGCACATCATTTTTGTATCCAACATATGTCATTCAACAAGAACAGTATCCAGTTGTCAAAGGTATCTAACCAAGCCAAAAAAATCAACACCATTTAACTTTGGAAATGACTGACCTTCACTGGTTCCTCATGGTGAGCCTATATTATAGCAGCTTTATTTTCCATTGATCCCATGGTAACCTTTGTGATATATCTTAAAGGAGTTATAGTTTCAAGTCAAAGCCTACTGTTTGGTCTTGAACATATTAGGTGATAGACAATCATTGAAATTTTGTGATACATTTTAATTTCACTGAAACAAATAAAATGGGTATACCTAGTGTTGAAAGCTCCCACACGAGATGGGGTCTAGGAAGTGAATTTCTATGAAGCCTTACCCTTAATTGTTTGGCAATGATACATTGCACTAAATTAGAATCATAATTATAAGGTGAAGTCTACTGTAACAGATAAGAAGATAGTGAGCAGTTATGTTTAGACTATGGAGGAACAGAGAAGGAGATGGTCAGCAGTCTATCATTTGCAGCCCCTGGAATCTGTACATGTACATAGTATGGTCCAAGGTCAAGTAGGTACCACCATTTGTACAGGATAACTTATATTTACTATATAATTGTCTCGAACTCTATTTTGTGCAAATGATACGTCTGGTTTGGTGCTGCATTGATTGATATTTGACACTTAAGTTGTGTATACTTCACTGTGGTTGTACAGTTTTCCTGATTGGACAAGACCATGGGCATGTCTAGGTTGAGTTCATGCTTGTTAGTCTGACAAGCGGGCACCTATGACTGAACATTGCTCAGTTACATGTCTAAATAATTTACCACCACCATTTGTTTTCAGATAATCTCTCATTGTTGACATTCCTCTCATTTACTTATGTCTAGGCTTATTATCCATTTCTTGCAGAGCCCTTGATTATGGTTCACAGGGTGAAGTGAGGCTTCCTTTGCAGAAAAATGGATCCTCAAAAGTTGGAGTCAAATTTGACAAACAGATCCCCGGGGGTCATGATCTGGATGCAATTGTGAGCTTGACCATGGCCTATTCTGTCAGGTACGTGTCTCATTTTCTATTGTACTGTATTACATAAGTATCAACACACATAAATAGGAGCAGCAAACAAGCACTTACGTCTTCTTCATCTGTGCCTTCTCAGCATAGCGTTTCTTGGCGAACCTCTTGCCCTTAGCACCAAGCAGCTACAACAGGCACAAGGAACGCACGCAATCATCAGCAAACAGAGGCACAAGGACAGCAAAACCAAAAGGGGGTAAACTTATCAGATCAGACCGGCGCACCTTCCGGGCATCCTGCGAGCGCCTGTGCACCTCGCGCGCCTCGCGCTTGCGTTTGCGCTCCTCGTAATCCAGGCGCCGTCCATGGCGCTTCTGGTGCAGCTCGATGTGGTCTCCCTGCGGCTGCAACCAAACTCGCGCGCGGGGAGAAAAAGAATCAGCACGAAATTTGTAGAAATAAACAAAATCGCTAGAAAAAATAATGATAAATTGGAAGAGCGGGAAGACTGAGACAGATCGTGAGCTAGCTAGGAGCAAGGAGAGGTCTCAGTCTCTCAGATTCTCTGAAGCGGCGAGGAGAAGCGTCGGGACGGGGAGCTTACCATGGCGGCGGGGCGGTCGGGTTTTGTGTGGGGGAAGGAGGAAACGGAAACGAAGAGAGCTACCGTGGCCGGGCTTATAGATAGGCTTTTGTGTACTGTTGGCGGGCCTTAATGTTTGGGCCAGTATTCACTGTTGGCAGGCCTGAATGATCTGGACGATTTCGTTTTCGTTATGTCAAGAAAAAAGTCCACTTTAGATCCCTCAATTTTCACGAAAGTCTATATATCATCCGCGAACTCTAAAACCGGATAACACACACCCTCAACTTTTAAAACCATTCATATTACATCCTTTGGTGGTTTTTGACAGTGGTTTTGCTACAGTAATAGTGGTTTTGTATTTTTTTTATTTTATTTTAGCTGAATATTTGAAACATTATAGTAAATCACAGAAAAATCATAAAATATAAAATCTAATTTTGTTAGACTCCACATAAGTAGATCTACATAGTGAACATATAATATGATATACTTTAGTACAAAGTTTTTATTCTAGTTTTAGATATGTGCATTTCTACAATTCAAATAAATTATACAGTAAAAATTTTATACCAAAGTATACCATATTATATGTTCGCCATGTAGATCTACTCATGTGGAGTACAACAAAATTAGATTTTCTATTTTATGATTTTTCTATGATTTACTATAATATTTCAAAAAATCAGCTAAAATAAATAAAAAAGTAAAACCACCGTTACTGTAGCAAAATCTCCTTTACTATAGCAAAACCACTGTTGAAAACCACTGAGGGATATAATATGAACGGTTTTAAAAGTTGGGGGATGTGTTTTACCCGGTTTTAGAGTTTAGGGATGACATGTAGACTTTTTCGTAAAAATTGAGGGATCTAAAGTAGACTTTTTTCTTATGTCAATGGATTGCGTCTTTAGGTTGGGCTGCTTTTTTTTTCTCAGCTCTGGAGGTAAAATAATAACATGATGATGATGGTTTGCTAGGAATTAAAAAAATCTATAGATTATAAATTATAAACATCTAAATTAAATTCTAATTATGCCACTATCTTTATCATAATAAATCCTTTAAAATAAGACCCCATATGGACATATTCAGATATAATTTTATTAAAGAACATTTCCCTAATTAAGAGAAACATTTTTTTTTTTTTTCCATAAGTAGGTCAATGTTCTAATTCAAAAAAGAAACTTCTGTCTTCACAATGAAGATGTTCTCGGACCGAAATGGAGACAGGACAGAACGAGGGAAAGAGACCTCATTTGGCTCAAGTCGTGAATAAACATTGTCCATTCTATCTCCCGAGACAAGTATTTCTTTTAAATGAAACATCTATACATCGATTGGAATTTCTAGTTGTTTTTCTTATTTTTCTAGAGCTAATCTGATTTGTTAACCATCTAGAAATGTTTTGATGAGCTCTAAATATTTTATTTGGGTTTAGTATATCCCAATCTATCTCTAAAAAAATTTCTAGAATTTTAAAATTGTATAAATATTTTTTGTGGTTTTAAAAACTTTCTCAAGTGTTTACCAATTTATAACTTTGAAACCACCTTTAAAATAGCTCTATATAGGATATAGACGTAACTTGGACTAGATAAGGTTTTTTTTTTTGAGAAAACACCGGAACTACTAATTAAGTTTCGAGGTGAAAAATCATATTACGGTGATGGTTTAGAAAGGTGCATGCATCGTTCCCGTGGGCTCGTGGGCTCGTGGCCCATGATGCCATCAGAATCAGATGAGACGAAGCAAAGCAATGGCATGCACGCCGGGGGCGCTGCCGCGCGGTTCCCTCTCGCATTCCGTATTTCCGTTAACGTGGACCCCACCCATTTCCCGTGCGACCGTGCAAGCGCCAAGCGGCGGAGCACGCCGGCCCGGCCCGTCGGCTGCCCAGCCGTCGACACCGCCACCAACTTGCTCGCCAAGCCCAGCTCCTGCCCCCGCCTATAAAATCCCCTCCCTCCTCCCAGGAGCAGCCGAGCAGGCACGCACGGCACACGGATCAATTCAAATCCAACCCCCAAAACCAACCGCCTCGCCACCCCTCCATCCACCCCCATCCCCCGAGCACCGCAGTGCAGCCGCATCGCCTCGCCCCAGCCATGTCGGCGTCGGATGCGGCGGCGGAGTCGTCGTCGCGTGCCCGCCTCCAGGACCAGGACGCGGAGCCGGAGCCGCCGCAGCGCCGCTGGGTGGCCCTCGTCTCCAGACCCGTCATCCTCGCCGCCGGGGACGAGCGTGCCCGCGCGATGGCCCGCGGCTCGGACGTCGAGCTCGACCTCCACGACCCACCAGAGCCCTCCTACCTGGTGCTGCACCCCCGCATCGTCGCCCTCGACCCCGGCTACTTCGCCCAGCAGCCGTCCGTCTACATCCACGCCGCCGACCGCTCGGGCCGCCTCCTCCTCCGCGTCACCAACCCCGGCAGCAACGACCCCGCCGAGGACGAAGTCATGTACCTCTGCAACGCGCACTCCCGCAGGGCCACCACCCTGCCCGCGGTCCCCTACTCCCATCTCCGCATCGAGCCCCGGCCACGCCGCAGCGTCGGCCTCATCGCCAACCCCGACCGCCCCGGCCACTTCCTGGTCGCGCAGCTCTACCCGCGCGACTCCATCCTCCACGGCGACATGCTGCTCTGCTACTCCACCGCGACGTTCCAGTGGTTCATGAAGCCGCTGCTCTCCTCCGCCACGGCGCGCATGCGCAACCCGTGCGCCGAGGCCGGGGTGGTCGCGCACGCCGGCCGCCTCTACTGGCTCGCGCTCGCCTACGGCGTCTTCGTCTGCGACCCCTTCGCCGCCACCTCGCACCTGCGCTTCGTGCCGCTGCCCGCCGACTGCGAGATGCGGGAGGAGCAGTTCCACCGCGCGTACGTCGCCCAGCGCCGCCTCTTCGCGCCCAGCGAGGGCCACCTCCGCTTCGTCGAGATCCGGGGCCTCTCCTACGAGGTGTACGTGCCACCCGACGTCGCGCCCCCGCCCGTGAACCCCAGCGTCTGGATGTGGACCCTCGTCGATCCGGAGGCGGCGGAGCCATGGAGGTTCGAGTACTATGCGCCCTTCGCCGAGGTCTGGGCGCACGAGTCCTACGCCGCCGCCGGCCTTCCGCACGGGGAGGTGCCCCACGTCGGCCTCGTCGACCCCGACGACCACGGCGTCGTGTACTTCCGCCAGGGCTCCAAGCTCTACGGCCTGGACGTGCGAGCCAGGCGGGTCGTCTTCTGCAAGGAGTGCTCGGTGCGCGACGACCGCGAGATCATGCTCCGAAACTCCCGCCCGATCCTCGACGCCTGGGAGCTGTCGCCACGTTCGCCTCCCCACACCGAGCCTTCTTCGCCATCTCCTCCAGACGGTGATACACATACTGCTTCTTCCTGTTCTGATAACAGCATGCATGCTCCGATTCGTTAGTTAAACGATCTAGTGAATGATGCATGTCTTCGTTAATGATCACACTGTCTGTGCAGTGTGTACTAGTATCTGCGCATTTTGCTCCAGACTGCATTGAACTGCTTCTTGCTCAATTGTTGGATAGGATTGCATAGGGGAAGAAGGTTCGCATGCATGTTGTTTGGAGTTTTTGGAAACCTGACAATTGGCAATTTGACATGCATGATCATTGTCTGACCACCATTGATAAACATAAATATGTTCAGTATAGTACATAGACATTCCTAGATGGTTGTTTGAAACTTTGAACACTGCAATACAATTACAAATCCGAAGCCAAATAAGAATACTAGCAGTTCCGAGATATCATCACTCTACTGGTCTGTGCCAGCACTGGGCATGTAACTGTACTGCAATACATCCTGCATGCATGGTTGAAATGTGGAATAGAAGTAGTCTGATTGCCTGAAGATGACAGGCACAGCAGCATTTGCATATTCCAATCATTCATGCAAACAGCTAGCAAAGGCACAGAATGGATGGAATTCTTCTCTGAACGAAGTTGCATGCATTTCTGTTTGGCATCGATCGATGTTGCGGCCCACATTCAGTTCATGCACGTCTCTGATTTTACTACAGTAGCAAGCATTTATCAATTTGAATATATCTGGATGGCTAATAGCTGCTTGCTGACCCTGATCAATCGCTTCTCTTTTGCATGCAGATCCTGACATGGAGAAGAAGGAAAGGGGGGAGGAGTGGGAACGCAGGGTGATCCAGAAGGTAGAGTCTTGGCTAGAGAGGATGGAGCTGACAGGCGAGACGGACGATGGACAGTCGTCGTCTTCGGGATGAGACGATGACCATCTGAATATCTGAATATGAATATAATGCATCTCCTCTCGCCGGCGGGCGGCTTCCTTTTGTTTCCCCTGGTGATTTAGTAGTGTTCTTGCCTGCAGCTCTCTGTCAGGGGACATCTCGTTCGTTCTGAGTAGATTAGTGGTCTTCTTGAATGCTAAGGAACATTGGTCTCATACCAGAAAGATCGCCGTTATGAACAAACAAGCCTGGGTAGGCTGTACTTCTAGTAAGTACTACTCTGCAATATACGTCCTGTGGTTCTATTTCTGTCCCAGAGAAGAGAACGTGTGTGCTGTGCCTCTGTTCTGCTAATGCAAATGGAATTCAGTTTTGGTTCCTCTTGTCCTGTCCTGTTCGGTCTGTTCTGTTCGCATGCTTTTCCTCTACATTTCCCAACTTGCGAAAAATTCTACGGTTACATTTTACTGTTCTGAACTACTGACAGTATTACATTTCCTCTGCAGTATTACAGTGTTTGCTTGGTTACTTTACTTTTACTACACAGAACGCACATCGTGCTCTTGAGCCGAACAGAGAGCCCGTACACCTCGCTCACGTCCACGGGCGGCGTCCCCACGCCGCCGCCGTGCGGCGTTGGCGCGGCCCAGTCGAAGTGATACAGCAAGCTGGCGAGCGCGAGCTCGACGGTCGGCGCGGCGAACCCGGCGCCGGGGCACCCCCTCCTCCCGGCGCCGAACGGCACGGACCTGAAGTCCTGCTGCCCCACCCCCACCTTGCTGTAGCTGTCCATCGGCGGTGGAGCTCCGTCGCCGCCGACGAACCGCTCCGGCACGAACTCCTCCGCGCGCTCCCACGACGCGGGGTCCCGGCCGATGGCCCACGCGTTGATCACCACCCGCGTGCGCGCCGGCACGCGGTGCCCCAGCAGCTCCGTGTCCTCCGTCGTCTCGCGCGGGATCAGGAGCGGCGCCGGCGCATGCAGCCGCATCGTCTCGCTGATCACCGCCCTCAGGTACGGCATCCCGTCCAGGTGCTCCTCGGTCACGCCGTCGTTGCCGGCGACAGCGCCGCGGATCTCGGCCTAGAGCCTTCGCATCTCGCTCGGGTGGTTCATGAGCTCCGCCATGGCCCATCCCAGCACCGTCGACGAAGTGTCAGTGCCGGCAGCAAACACGTCCTGCTCAAATTACCATTGACGGCGCAAATGAATATTATTTCCTTTTTTAGAAAAAAATCAAGAGATTATTACTATTGCATACGTAATCATGACGATTGCACAAATGGATATTTACCATGATGATTGCCTTGATGTTGTCCGTCTCGAGCCGGAACCCGGCGCTGTCCTTATCCATCTCGTTCACATCCAGCAACACATCGACGAAATCCCGGTGATCGTTGTCGTCCACAGCGACGCCTTCAGCAGCCGGCCCTCGGCCACCGCCTCCGGAGCCAGGGATCCGTCTGCGGCGGTGGTCCGCGATGACCCGCTCGAGCAAGCCGTCGAGAGCCTCGAACGTGCGCCTCGTCCTGGCCTCCAGCCCGGTGAGCGTGTCGACCCAGCCGAGCCACGGCGCGACCTCGCGCATGGGCGACGCCAGGAGCAGTTCCTCGAAGTCGTCGAACACGCGCCGTAGCTTCTCGCCGCCGTCGTCGCCGGGGAGTCCGTAGTCCGCGTCCCCGAACGCCGCGCGCGAGATGATGGACTTGGAGTAGCAGATGAGGGCGTCGCTGAGGTTGACCACGGCGCCCGCTCCATCATCGCCGGCGGCGGCGCGGACGCGGACGCGGGCGACCAGCGCGGCGACCTCCTGTTCCCGGGCGCGGCGGAACGAGGCGGTGCGGCGCGGGCTGAGGAGGTGCACGGCGCACACGCGCCGCGCCTGGCGCCAGTACTCGCCGTAGGGCGCGAAGCCGACGTCGCAGCCGTACAGGAGGCGCTCCGCCATCAGCAGCCTGGGCCGCCCCGAGAAGGCCAGGTCACGGGTCTTCATGGCCTCCTCCGCCGCGGCCGCCGACGACGCCACCACCGTCGGCACCCGGCCGAGGCGCAGGAGCATGACGGGCCCGTGCGTCGCCGCGAGCGACCGGAGCGATCGGTGCGGCAGGCTGCCCAGTAGGTGGAGGTGGCCGAGGAGCGGCAGCCCGGGTGGCGACGGAGGCAGAGGCAGCCGCTGCTGGCCGTCGTCGTCGCGCTTCCTGGTGGAGGACGAGCGGCGGCGGCGGTCATGGTGCAGGGAGCCAAGAAGCGGCAGGTGGCTCGGGCTGGAGAAGAAGAGGAGGATGAGGGAGAGAAGGGCGATGGGCAGCAGCAGAGCAAGCAACGCCGAGATCACGCCGAGATCACCATGGTTGCTGACTTGCTGTATGCCTCAATGCCTGTGTACGCAGCAGCAAACAGTGCAAGGAAAGGAAGGTCCATATAAGATTTGCATAGTTGCATTATTTTTGTCGGGAACGTATCTAGTGCACTTTTATAGACCCGTCGCAAGAGTTTCAAATTGTGGCTAGCCGTCCGAGCTCGTATCTATCACGGATTCGGCTCAGCATGAGCGCCATTTTTAATAATCTCGCAACGTATTCACATAATATATATCCAGTTACCCACCCTAAACAAGTCAATTTCCCATTAAGGTGCTGTTTGGTTCAGATCTCTCTGCCCATAATTAGTTCACGGCTATCCGTTGCCGGTAATGAGTCCACATGTATTTTTCTCTTAGATTTCGTTCGTCGATGTTTGGTTAGATATAGCCGTAATCAATGGTGGCGTCAACCGATACAGGCCAATGCAATTCCATTACCAGTCTCCACCGGGCGCTAACTGATACCGCCGCTCCCTGCATGCCCGTATGCAAAATATGCAACAAATAGGCATCCAAATAAATTGCACTTTCAGTTGCATGCTAACAGATCAAGCCATTTACTCGTTGCATTACCGTTGCCATTCCGTTTAAGTAATAAGTTGGATTAAACATACTTAAATCCAACAAAGACAGCTAATTTATTATTATTAGCACAAACACTACACAAAAAAATTGTACATTCCGCGTATTCTCTAGTTATATTATAAAAAAAATTAGACAGTAGAACAAATTAACGGCCGCATTAGAGGTTGAGCAACAAAACAACACATGCATCTAAGCTAACAACCGAAAGCCACCAGTGAGTATATTGAGATAAACGCAGCACCACACATCAATTTGGCTAGCAGCGGGATTCTATTGGGGTTTTATGCTACTCATTGTAGTGCTACGTTAACAAAAGTGATGCGGTGGCACAAAAATTAAGCAGGAAATGAGATGTGCTCATCCCAGTTAACAAAAGTGATGCGGTGGCACAAAAATTAAGCAGGAAAGGAGATGTGTTCATCCTATAAAACTAGATGATATTTGTCACCCGTCCAATCAAGACGGTGACAAGAGTATAGAGTTGTTGGGCCAAAAACGGACGTCAGAAAGGATCTGGCCGAGATTAGTGGGCTCCATGGCCCGTTCTAGGAGGAGGACAGCGTGGGGCACCGGGGGAGGCGACGGCGCGAGGAGGGCAAGGGGGCGCGGGCCCCATCACAGCCGCCCCCGCCGTAGCCATGACCTTCGCCGCAAGTTACTTATTATTATTATTATTAATTAATTTAGGCAGTTAAGATTAGAAAACTAGAAAATCCAGGTTTAATACAGACTTCCTCGTTAGAGTCCACTTGGGATTATAAATATTAGACCATTGTAATTGGATTGAATCAAGAAAGGAATTGGACGAAAGCTCTTTACCCCAGCTCTCAGCTCTCGGGCTCTCTCCCCCTCCCCTCTCCCTATGCGCCGCCTTGCCACCGCCACCCCTCCACCTCTAATCTACTACGCCCAATCCACCTTCACCGCCGCGAGTCCGGGAGGATTCATAGATTGGATCTAATAGCTTCCACCATCGACGATGAACTGCGTGAGCTGCATGAACAACTCCGTCGATTGACTGACATCCACAACTGTGCCGTGGAGAAGGAGCGCACTATGGAAAAGGAGCGTGCCCTCACCGACGAGATGAATCTGCGCGACCTCCAACCGCCTCCATGCCATGTAGTGAGAGTTCATCGTCATGGGCGCCCCCACCATTGACGCCCCTACTATGGTCGCCAACGTACCCGCGAGCGTCAACCGCCTCACCAACGCCAAGATCGTAGATGAGATGCCCGTGGAACCCATCCGCGAGAAGGAGGAGCTCCTGCCGGTCGAGATCGAGGACGCTATTGACATCTTAGAGGTTAGTCTGAACGAATCTGCTAAATCCTTGGCTCGCGTTTATGAGCAACGCCCCCTCGCCTTGCTGCTCTATTCCGATGACACCGGTGACATCGCCCACAAGTATGGAGAACACCGCCAACATCAACACCGGGAGTCGTGCCATGGAGTTAGGGCGTGCCCCCATGGGCACCCCTACCATCATCGCTCCAGCGATCATCATCGATGTTCCGGTACCGATCGTCAGTGACATCGACGCCGTTGATGACAATCTTGCTGCGGGGAAACAAGTTAAGATCGTCGGCCGACAAATTCTTCGTCAACACCATGATGGAGGAACCTGCCGACATCAACAAGCGACACCGCCGTCACCTCGATGGACGCTATGAAGGAGCGTGCCCTCACGGGCATGGTTGACTTCAGCACCAAGGCAACGGTCGTCAGCAGCAATTTACCACTGACAATAGATCTAATTGAACTGGAGGACATCGGAGATGCCATCGTCAGTGCTCGCAGCAACTAGTTGTTCATAGATGCTGATCTGGTCACCAAATTTGACACCCAGATCACTTCCAAAATTATTAATATAGTTGAATCTCTGGAATATTCGATGGAAATCATGTGTCCAGTAGGAGCAATGTCATCACCAAGATCCAATCCAAATTAGATCAGGAGAACACCATCAACGACACAGTTCAGCGTGACGCTACCGACAATTTAAGCGCTTAGATAAAGGTACCAATCACCACCCCAATATAAATCTGGTACAGAAGGATGCATTGGATAAATTGTTCGCAATCAAACAAGGAGCTGTCATCAATAACAACATGGCAGATACCGTTGATAGCCGCGACCATGGACGCTCGGGTGAGACTACCCAACTCTAGGCATTGCTTGCAAAAGTACCACTGGCACCACTCAATTGGCTACCAACTCATCAAATCAGTATTAGCAGTGAGACTGGCCTAAATTACTTACTCATCACTGGGATACTGGTTACACTGCATCATCCACAGAAAGAGGGGACAACTCAACTGGCAGAAAGAGGGGACAACTCAACTAGCAAGGATGACAGTGCTGACAACGGTATGCGATATCTGATTTACTAAATAATTCCCAATTGCTGGACATGCCTCTGATGGAGATCAAACTAGCAACTGACAACGGGCACTCTCTTGATTTCCTTTAAAAACACTAAACTCCATGTAATTCTGTATTCAGAACTCATAGTTTCATCCCCATATCTATAACTCCTATAAGCCTAAACTCTTCAAGCTAATTCTTTTTGCCTCTAATTGGTCCAATCCTAAAAAGTGATGTCATGTGACGTCATCAAATCAGTTACGTCCACTAAGCCTCATTTATCTCCCACTAGCTATTCCTTTTGAAGTAGAAAAAAGTCTTAGAGCCTAAACTAATTATCGTAATTAAAATCCAATTGCACTATGATGTTTGTCGCAATAAGCTCTTCAAAACAAGATCCCATATAGATATATTTTGTTTTTTATAAACATTGCATCTATATATATATATATCTTTTAATCCTTACTCTAATTTTTTATATTTCTACTTCAGACGCGCGGAGCATTCTTACTAGTTTTTTCAATGGCCGGCCTCATGTGGCTCACATCCTTGCTAAGCACTGCCATGTTTATCATGTGCAATATGTAACTTAATTTACATTGGCGACTCTCTTAATTATATATCAATTTTTTATACCATATAAATATTGAAGTTAATTAAACTATTTTTGTTAATATTTTCATTCTAATACTGAATCTAGATATGGTGTCGGTGTCAAGAATGAACACCAACAAGTAATCAAAAAGAGAGCGTACTTATCCTCTGGATGGTTTCCCAAGTGGACACGGCGATGTATACTGGTTCGGGCAAATCACCCTACGTTCAGTGTGAGCGGGGTCGTGTTACTTAGGGGCAGTACAAGAGGGGTCAAGAGAGGGAGAGTCTCTCAAGTCTCGGAGTGAATCTAGGTTCGAGGTGAGTTGTATTGTATGTGGAGTATAAATGGGGCGATAATCGTACACGTGCTCAGTTGCCCAAGTCCTCTCTTTTATAGTTCAAAGAGAGGCTCACAAGGAAGGGCAAGCTCGTGTAGAAACCGAGGAGGTGTGGTGAACAAGAACTTGACATCCCAGACGGATGCTGAGGGCACTATAGTTGACGTCATCATCTTCCTTCTTGGCATCGTAGCCCTTCAGGTATATAGGGCTATACCTGAAGGCGTCGGGGTAGCATTGTTGATGGTGGATGCCCTGGGTCAAAGGTTTGACCGTAGGAACATAGGCTGCGGCAGGGCCACGGCCATTGTTCAGGTATGTCGGCCACGGTGTCGGTACGAGCGGCGCTTCCTTCTTCGTGCTCTTTGCTCCATCGCGGCGGCCACCCGTAGAGAGGTACAAAACCCGGCTATTTCAAAACTGCTAGTGCCTAACATTATTAGCGAGCATCAAAGTGCTTTTTACCAGGACACTTGATCACAGACAACATTCTTTTGGCATATGAGTGCATACATGCTATAAAAAGAAAGAAAGGAAAATATGGACTCTGTGCTATCGAGCTTGATATGCACAAAGCCTATGATAGGGTGGAATGGCTCTTCTTGGAACGCATAATGCTGAAGATGGGTTTTGACAGGTGTTGGGTGGATTTAATTATGGCCTGTGTCTCATCCGTCAGATACAGTGTCCGTTTTAATTCTATTGATATAGAGGAGTTTGCGCCAACTCGTGGCCTAAGACAGGGGGATTCCCTCTCCCCCTATCTATTTTTGTTGGTGGCGCAAGGCCTTTCTGCTATGCTGAAGGGTGCAGAGCTGAGGGGAGAGCTAGAAGGAATAAAGGTGATTAGGGAAAAATGCACAATGTGTAAAGAATATCCTGGATCGCTATTGTGCTAATTCAGGACAAATGATGAGTGAGGCAAAATCTAGCATTTTCTTTTTAGAAAATACTAATGTGGATCTGAAGGCAGAGATGTGCTCGTGAATCCATGACTGAAAAATATTTGGGCCTGTGTTGGTATTTCTTATGCACAATTAAAATATGAAGAATTCCGCAAGCGCACAGAATAACCATTGTAGCATTTTACCGGGAGTATTCCAGGTATCGTTATTTATATTTTACCACTAGAAAACAATGGATAAAGACATTGATAGTTCACCATCATATATCTACTAATTTAGTACACCAACTAGACTAGAGTAGGGGTAAATGATAAATGATAGAAATTATGCATATATGACATCCACACACAGGAGAATTCTATGATAAATAAGTAGATAGCTAAAGTGAGAGGACAACGGGAGAGCTCAAGGTTCCTAAATACTTTTCTATTACTTGGTTCTATATAACTAATTCATGGGTAGATATAGCAATCACACAATAGCAATTTGGAGCAGCAGTACCTTTCCAACTTTCGAGTAAGACTGGGAAGAAGGTAGTTGGGGAAGGCTGCTGTCACCTCTGGGGCTACCACAACTAAGCGTAGAAATTAGGCGCAACCTCAGGTAACCTATAGCCTAAACTCCATGTCTACACTATCGATTACTACCCTAGTCACAGCTAATAACTAGGGCACCTAATACAGGCGGAGATCTTATGCTAAAGTATAACAACTACACTAGCCAATCAAATGTAATGCATAAAAGTAAATAGAGAAGATAAAATATATTAAAGCATAAGTCTTACAAGAATAGATACAAAGATATACCGGAACTCTGAAGACTCCTCTGAAGACTTCTCTAGAACCCGGGCGTAGCTCCGCTCTCCCTAACTCTCAACTAGAACTAATCTACTACATTGGAAAGTCTAGCCCTAATTCTCTAGAGATGAGAGGTCATCCATTCGAGGGACACCTCTACGTCTCTATAATAATGTGGTGCCCCCAGGGAGGGGGGTCTGACCCTGTATTTATAGCCCGGTGGGAGAAACGTGAGCCCTTTGATCAAACCGACTTAAGGTACGGTGGAGATGCATCCTTGAAGGCGGTGGAAGAAGCTTCCAGAAGACAGGCATGAGAGGCCGTAGGGGGAGGCCGGCCGGCCTGGGAGGAAATGCTGGGCGGCCTGGGCCCAGCTTCGTTTGTGTGTTTTCTTATTCCTTTTAGGGTCCAATGGCGCATGTTTCGATCTAGAGTTGATATCTCTTGATTCTGAGCTCCGAATATAGCAAATGATATGTCCGTTTCGATCGTCTCGACGAGCCCATCACAATGGTGCAGTCCAATTCCTTATTTGAGATTCTTTTATTTGATGGAAAATTGCATACTCCTGCAACACAAGTGAGAACACCAAAACTCGTGGAACTCATTAGAATCAAAACCTACAACTATGCTTTGTAAACTATTTTATATCATTTCATGCAATAGTTGATGATTATATTTGGTGTTTAATGACCATCAACGGCCTGCCAGCTTTAATAGGAGCAGAAAGAAGTGACTGTTTCCGGCTCTTGATTGATCGGGTAAGAAAAAGAATATCGGGGTGGAAGGAGAAACTACTGAGTATGGGAGGAAAGGAGGTGCTTATTAAATCCATTGCTCAAGCTATACCAGTATATGCGATGATGGTGTTTAAAATTCCTACAAACATTTGCAAGGGAATGACTGGTGGGGTGACGACAATGAAAATTTCAATTTAGCAATGCTTGCGAAACAGGTGTGGCGTCTTCTGAGGGAACCAGAATCCTTGTGTGCTCGAGTGCTGCGAGCCAAAGTACTATCCTAATGGGCGGCTGCTCAATGCGAAAATCAAGAAAGGAAGTTCATACACTTGGCAGAGTGTGTTAGCCAGCCTAGACTGTTTCAAAAAGGGGTACATCTAGAGAGTTAGTGATGGAACACAGATAAACATATGGGAGGACAATTGGATACCAGGAAGCAAAAGCCTAAAAATCCAATCACCAAGAGGGCGCAACCTGGTCACATATGTCAACGAATTGATTAATCCAATAGATGGAAATTGGGATGTAGAATTATTGAGATCACTATTCTTGCCGATCGATGTCCAGAGCATACTCTAAATCCCGCTGGCTCAGGGGAGGGAGGATGTGATAGCATGGCACTATAACAGATCGGGAATGTTCTCAGTAAGATCTTCCTATAACTGTCAGTGGATAGCTAAGTTTGATGATGGAGCTGCAAATGCAATGGACAACGGTGTATGGATGAGGTTATGGAAACTATCTATCCCGGGGAAAATTAAAATTTATGGGTGGAGGATTCTTAGCGGCCTTGCAAAGGTATCCTCTTGAATAGAAATGTGGTGGACAGCGCTGAATGTTCGTTGTGTCAGCCAAGTGTTGAAGATATTAAACATATGATGTTTACTTGCAATCGAGCAAAAGACATTTGGTCATCACTGGGAGTGTGGAATCAGATCGAAAGACTAACCGCTCAGGGCGGGCAGCAAATGACAGCAAATGACTGAAGAAGCTATTAGGAGTGGGGGTACTGTTCCTCAGGGGGTGGTATATATGGTGGGAAAGGAGAAAGTTTACCCATGGGGAACCTACCCAGCATCCTCATAGGGCTGCTTTGTCCATCGCTGCGCTGGCAAACAATTATATGAAGTCGATGAAAAGAGGCTCAAAGGAACGCCGAGGTTGGAAGAAACCACCAGAGGGAAAACTCATGCTAAATATAGATGCTGCATTTGATGATGGAAGTGGAAGCACTGGGGTGGTCATCACAGACTCAGGAGGGGGCTTCATAGCTGTGACAAATAAGTATTTCCCATCAGTGCTTGATGCTCAAATGGCTGAAACATATGCTCTGAAAGAGGGGCTGCAGCTGGCGCAACAGTTAGGTATCAACACATTTGTGATACAATCTGATTGCCTTGACGTTGTCCAAACTATACAGGATGGGGGTTTTCAGCAACTGCCTCAGCTCCAATCTTTGATGAATGCTATGATTTATGGATGGATTTTGTAGATGTTTCAATTGAGCATTGTGATAGAGAAGTCAACTGTGTTGCTCATGTGTTAGCTCGGCAAGCTTTTATGTCTAAGGAGTCATCTTCTTGGGTTGATGATCCTCCCAATTATATATTTCATCTTTTAGCAAATGATGTAACAATGTTCTGTGATGAATAAAGATTGCCGAGATGGCTTTGTCAAAAAAAAAATACCATGATATATCTGGGCATCTTTACCCCGCAGGTGGCCACAGCCACAGACAAGGGTTCATGGCTATTTGAAAGCCGTTCAATTAATGCTTCTATATGGTCATGTTCGATCATGAATACAATTTTAGTATCTATTACCATGTTGTTAGTTGATATAAAACAAATCAAATATTTGTATATAAAAGGCACTTGAGTAGTTGTGACTCGGGGTAGAATATTATATTGTGTTGTAACTCCCACATTTGTTGTAATTCCTAGAGGCTTGCACAACCATATGCAAGCAAAGTTCTTCCCTGTTGTTCTCAAACGCTCAAGCAAAGGGAGATGATTGGGCTAAAAATTACCTGCATGTTTGAATAATCCGCAAGCGTACGGATATCGTTGTAGCTTTATCCCAGAATTTACTAAATAATTCGCAATTGCTGGACATGCCCCTGATGGAGATCAAGCTAGCAACAGACACAGAGATGTCTGGTAGGCACCACCCTCAGCACCAGCAACTACATACTTATGGACTCAAGTACGCCAGAGCTGATATAATTGGTACAACCAATGTGGGACTTCTCTATAATGGAGGTAATGAACAAGTGTTGGATCTACCACTGTCACAACAGCAATTTGTGCACATTGGACTGAAACCTCAAATAGACATTGGCACGTTCAACATGATGTTAAGGATATATTAGATAGGGCTCTCCTTCAGGCTACAACAAGGAATGGATGATCATGGGAATGAGTATGCAATTTTATATCTGACAAACAAAGCTTGTCTGTGGTTTCTCTACTTCTTCGCTATTAGTGATGTACCTTCCCTGGAATACACATACAACATCAACAAATGTGTCATAAGATTCACGCTCTACGAGATGGCAATAGTCATGCACTCAGCGCGACAGCTGACGAACTACACTGACAAGGGGTTTGATGACGTCTACGACACCACCCGTATTTCAGCGCGAGGACGCACTGAGGACGATGACAAATTATGGAGTTGTGTTGGACCAAAGGGAGACGCCGGAGAGGATCCGGTCGAGATTGATGAGCTCCACGGCCCGCCCTAGGAGGAGGGTGGCGTGGAACACTAGGGAGGCCAGCGGCTAGGGCGCGGACAGGGCTGCGGGCCCTGCCGCGACCGGCCGCGTCGCAAGTTACTTTTTTTTATTATTATTATTAATTAATTTAGATAGTTAATTAAGATTAGAAAACTAGAAAATCTGGGTTTGAGACGGACTTTCCCATTAGAGTCTACTTAGGACTATAAATATTAGATCATTGTAATCGGATTAAATTAAGAAAGTAATTGAGTTAATCCCCTTTATTCCAATCTCTCCCGCGCCTCGCCTCCTCCCTCTCCCCCAGCCGCACACCACCCCTCCCCTGCACCTGGCAGCGCCTTCGCTCCCTCCCTCTCCTCCTCCTCGAATATATGCATATGTACTCATAAAAATTGAATCAATTAATATATTTTATTTTACATGGTTATTTGCTGACTTAAAAAATATTGTAGTTTAAGATATATTTACAAATATCTACATAGTTAAAATGGTACATTGGATCATCATAACATGATGCACACATTAACTGCTACAATTTGTTTTGAAAACAGCCAAATAAAACCCTCTAAAGTTTTGTTTGTCTATACACAAATACACTTCTAATTCATATGATTTTAAAAGGATTGAAATGTATTTTAATATAAATTTCACTGCAATCCCTTTTAAATTAGAGTGTACTTAGGTGCCAAATAAGGGACTAACACTAGCGTAAAGACTGGTCTTAGATTCGCCTGCCAGCGTACGTCGTCGTCACGGCTGATATACGCTCTCCGATCCGACGCGTCGACCGGCACGGTGCTCCATGTTCACCCGCGATACCGCCGCCCGTCCAGGAGACTTATCCGCGATACCGCATTTCTTTGTCCCCGGGCGACCATCAGCGGCGGCCACGGGCGGCCTCATCGCCGGCGACCACGTCCAGCCTGATCGCCAGTGAGCCCTCTCTTTCTTCTCTGCCCTTCCCTCTCTCCTTTCCCCTCCCTCCCTCCCTCCTAACCCTAGTTCGATTTTTCTTCCGATATATGCTGTAGTTCTCTTGTTTGATTCAGTTCTTTGGCTGAATGAGTTGTTAGATTCTTTAATTTTTGTCTTGTGTGATGTGGTTGAGATGGATATGTAGAGTATATGTTTGATTCAGTTCTTCGGCTGAATGAGTTGAAATATGCTTGTTCAGAAGTGAAATAGAAAAGGAGATTTAGATAAAAGAGACTGCATCACTCCGGAAGGGTCCTTTGCTCCTCTGGCTGAATGATTGGCACTGCCGGCCTCTTTAGGCTTGCTTGAAAGATCAATTTTTCATGGACTTAAAATAATGAGAAACTGACAATGAGTATAATTATCTTTTTATGTGATCTATGCTTCTAGTCTTGGTGTTCGGTGTGTACTGGTATAGAATACTTATATACTTATGAACACTGAAGATATAAAAAATGCAACTATTTAATGCAAAATTGTACTATTGCAAATATGTCAAGGAAGTCACTTGACTCCTATTAGAGTATGTTTGTACTAAGCTGAAATTATGTTAAACTATTAATATAAAATGTAATCATTTGAGAACTCATTTCTATTGGTGCAAGATTTTTTATTTCTGCAAGAATTTATATTGGACAGCAGCTAAAAAACTATTGACTTCTTTGTCTATTCTGAAGAATATACTGTGTATTTGGTTGTGGTTTGCATACTTTGTTGAGATTTAAGTTCTGTTTGAACTCTAGACCAACTTGAATTAGTAGTTGACCAGCTGTCATGATTATGGCAAATAATTAAGGTTATTTATTGGTTGACCACAAATTAACAACCTGTGTGTGATTCATTTTTATGTTTGAGATCGTTTTGCAGCTAGTTAAGTTGTTGCTAACTGATTGCATTTGTCTAGTACCGTGGATACACTTTGTTGTGTTTTTGTTACTTCAGCTGAATTCTCATGTCCTCATGATTTAATGAAAGAAAAACAGAAAATGTCCATCAATAGTGCTTCACTATTTCTGTTGCTACGTATTTTTAGATGACTATGACAAACTCATCAGTGTTTTACTCCATTAAGGAGTCATTACCTTTCCTTGGTTAATTAGTTACTCCCTGTGGTTTCAAATATTGTATTTACTTGTCATATTTTTCACACATATATACTTTTTGTTGGCAAGCTGATTCAGAAATGCTCTAATGATTCTATATCCTCTATAATAGTTGTGCACCAAGGAAGATCCAATGAAATCCATGGGAGCAGGAGGAGTTGGACAGCACAAGGATGGAAGGTTTTGCAAGCCAGGGGATCAGAGTGGCTGGCCTGCTCCTCCTCCTCCACCTCCTCCTCTCTGGGTTCGTGAGAATCGTGCATTTTACCACCAGCAAAGGTGGACAGGGAGTGGATTGCCTCATTACCAAAATGGTCCACAAGCACAAGCATCAAGGAATTTACCTCCAAATCAGATCCATGAACCTTCACATGGTGGTTTTGGGATTGGGCCAAAACCTCCTATAGCTGGAAATTTACAAACCACAGCAAATATGCTATTTCCTTCTCTGCCAAATCCTCATCAGATTGCCCCTCTTTCACACAAGATTGCCCATGCGCCAATTCGTCTGCCAAATCCTCATCATCACATTGCCCCTCTTCAACACAAGATTGCCCATGAGCCAATTCCTCCTGAACCTGAGGTCCATGAGACTACAACATCCTGTAGAAAGTGTGGTACCACTGGCCATAAAAAACTAGAATGTAAGGAAAAGGTGCTGTGTGAAGTGTGTGGGAAAGATACTCATGCTACAAAGTTATGTGCATGGCCTTCACATGCTAAACCAGTTGCTAAAATTGTTGGTGGTGCTAAGGGGAAGGGATTTTTTTGGATTCAGAATGCCAAATCTCATAATAATCAGGAGGCTAAGGCTATGGCTATAGTAACCATTGAAAGTGGTAATTGTTCTAAGGAAGAGTTGGAGGAAGCTTTTGAATGTACATTTCCATGTTGGAAATGGAAGTGGAGCTTTCAAAAGCATGGTGAAAAGGTATATCTGGGAAAGTTTCCTTCTTTTGAAAAGATTAATGACCTGAAGAACATGTGTTCTTTTAAACTGAAGTCTGCAGTATCTGTTTCTGTTTCTGTTACCACTTATTATGAAGCCGTGGCAATCGCAAAGCTAAGTTTGATATGGGTCAAAGTAAAAGGTGTTCCAGATGAATTAATGACAGAATATTTTTCTCTTTGTGAGATTGGATCTGCTCTTGGAGCAGTACAAGAAATTGATATGCACTCTGCTAGTACTAAAGGTGAGGTTAAGATGAAGGTTTGGGTAAGGAGTACTGAGAATATGCCTAAAACTGAAGTGGTTGCCGTGATACCTTATGTGATTAATGTTTCCTTTGATAAGTTGTCTACAGAAGAAGAAGGATGGGATAGAGGGGATGGAGGACGTTCAAGCTCTGTAGATGAAGATAAAGAGTTGGACGAAGAAGAATATATGGATACAGATGGGGAAGAATCAAGAGACAGGAAGCAACAAGATAATCAACCAGAGGAAGAACATATGGATGCAAATGAACAAGGAGAGAAGCAGCAGGGGAAGCAACATGATAAACAACCACAGGAAGAACATATGGATACCCATAGTATGGAAAGAGCTGTGCATGAACTTTCAGAGGAAGAAGATATGGATACAGAAGAAGCCAAACATCCCATGGAGCAAGGTAATGTTGAATTTCAACAAGATGAGCAACCAGAAGGCAACCATATTATGGAAAGAGCTATGGAGAAAGACCTAATTAAATCAGGTAACACTTTACAAACTCTTCTAAACTAGCACTTTTTAACTGTAGCATTAGGAGAGCACTCCTGAAGTAGCACCTTTTTAAAATGTATTATTATGAGAAACATCTCCTCAACAAAATGGCTCCTTCAATGTATCATCAATAAGGGCCATCAGGATGGTCTCTTTGAACTCCCTATCCCCTCCTATGGGTTGGATCAATAACCCATAATATATTATGGTAGAACTATTCACGCTTAAGGGGTTATGAGAGTCCTCTCTCTGGACTGGGCTCACTGTCAATTATAAAAAAAAAAATCATGTCTTGTTCTTCGCAACATGTGTGATGATAAAGCACAGTGGCTGGCAGGTGTCTTCTGTTGCAAGTAGAAACCTTACCCTTCACCTATCTTGGTCTGACTTAGGCACCACCAAATGGAGAGTAGAGCACCACAGTTTCATAATGGGCAAGATTGAAAAAAAGGCTTACTGCTACCTCCAGCCTCTTAACCCATGCTGGAAGATTCCAACTTGCTTTTCATACCTATGCCATGTGCACTCTCCAAATTCCAGCCGATAGTAATGCTGAAATGCAGCCCCTTGTAGCTTTCCAGAAATGTTGCAAACCAAAAAGAAAAGGTGGAGTGGGAATAATAATCCTACGAAGCCAAAACGGGGCTTTTTACCCTTATTTTGAAGTCCAATTGTGATTTTACCCTCGTTTTTGTCACCGTTGTGATTTTACCCGTACTTTGTGAAAACGAAGCTTCAGTTTACCCCTATTCCGTGAACAGTGGGTACTCGGTAATGACAACTTTGCCCTTCGAAAATACCCCTACTTTTCTGAGTACATTGTAATTTTACCCCTGTTATTTAAAAATTTGGTAGCAACATTGGACAACTTGTTACATACGTATAATTCCACACAACATAAGGACCCACATTTGGTTCAGATATATACATCTCGTACTACAGATAATGGTACATTGATCCAGACAGATGATATACTGCTAGTGGTAGCTCAAACATTCCAAATGCGGGGACAGGCATCGAAACTCCAAACATAAACAATCCTGTGCTGCTGCTGTGCATGGTATCTCCAATTCTACATACCTAGCCTATCTGAACCCTCTCTGCTCTTCTCCTCTGCAGTGAAATGGAAATGTGTCATCCCAAATCGTTACCACAGTTGCAAAATGCAAAGGCAGGTGTGTTCATGTGCTGTGCGGCTGCTTTTACAGAGAAGAGACCACAATGTTCATGCGCCCCTGCTTGCGCCGCCGCCGAAACTTCGTTTTCATAAAACAAGGGTAAAATCACAACGGCGACAAAAACAAAGGTAGCATCACAATTAGACTTGCAATAGCCCCAAGCCAAAACAAAGTGTTAGGGATTGGATATGGCAAATCAGTGGGATGCGGTATTCTTCAAATACTAACCTCTTTATTATATCTTCTCACATACATACACACAGCTGAAGCTAGAGCTTTCTAACTAGCTTCAATATGCATGCAATTCAAGGCTATCTGAAGATAGGTACCTCAGCTCTCTAACCTATTATTTCAAAAGGAGCTCAACATATCCTTATATAGACAATTTAGTTCGGTTGCTACAGTAACCACCATAGCTACAGTGCCTCATGTACAGCTCATTGCTACACCTTTCTCTAAACGTCATAGATCACAGCTTATGGTGGGTATATCAAACACCTTTTAACTAGCAAAATACTCCCTCCGTTTTTCATCAAAAAAAAACTCCCTCCGTTTTTCATCAAAAAAAAAATACTCCCTCCGTTCCAAATTATAAATCGCTTTGACTTTTTTGGTTCATTCATTTTGCTATCTATCTAGATACATAGCAACCAAAAAAGTCAAAGCGACTTATAATTTGGAATGGAGGAAGTACTATTTACTTTTGACTTGTGTCTTTCCAACTACTTGTGTATGCTAGAAGCTTCAAGGATCAACTACTGAATAGCATCCACTAATCAATATTTTTTTTCATCTTAAGAAAACAAACTAATTCCAACATTCTCCCCCTTAATTTGTTTTCTTGAGATACCTTCTTTTTTTCAACAATCATTACTCTCAACAAAATCCCCATGGTGACATCTTGCTGAAATTCCGTCTCCCACCAATTTGAGTCGTTGTTTTGGAATGAACCATTTCTTTTTTTTTTGCATCAATTCGAATGTTGGCTGATCTCAGAGTAGGAACATGTAGATAATTTGAATCTATCATTTCGGCCTCCAAACTTTTTTCTCTTCATGGCTCCATGAGTCTCCTATGCCATATATCTTGCTTTTTGCGTGAAAATCGATCTATCTTCCTCCTTGCATACTACTACTGCAAATTGGCAACACAATCTTGTAGAGCCTATCAGGTCTTCTTTGTACCTTTATTAGTAGCTTTCCATTTCTTTCACGAACATCAGTAGATCTCCATCCAAGAAAATCTTATTGCCTCATCAAGGCTAATTATATTACGGCACAACTGGGATACATAATATACCTCATTTAGAAACTGTTTTTCGCCATTTTTGCACTGGAGCATGATAGAGTGTCCACCATTATCAAGATACAACACATTGGACTCTAATGCTTTCTCTTTAGTGCACAGTGTTGGCTCAACTTTCTCATCATTGAGCACTACAAGTATAGGCTCATCATCATCACTGCCTTTCTCCATGAAGTATGCCTTTTTCTCCTTATCTTCTTGAGATCTACAATATCTTGCAATATGACCCTTTTTCTTGCATTTGTTGCAAGTTTTTGTTTCCAACATCTCTCTCTAGAATGATTGGCTTTTTCACAAATATCACAGCATAATTCTAAAATTTCTGTACATCTTGTATCTTGATCATGCTCAATTCCCATATCTTTGCCATGGTCATTGTTGCTATCTTGATTCTCATTCTTATTAATATCACCAAAGCACTTATTGCTCTCGTGGTAGGCAAGCCATTGCTCTTTAGTAAGAATACAACTTCCTCATGGTCGTCCATCGCCTTCAGTCACCCAGTCACCTCTTCAATTGAGTTTGAGAGGTTTGCCGTGTGAAGCAAGGTGTGGATTGCGATCGTCACCTACTTGTACCGCTTTGGGACAACATGCAGCAGTGATATCCTTGCCAAAGAGATTGAGGGAGCTCATCATCCCTGTTAGGCAGAGCTGCCCAGTCCAACGTCAAGGAGATCCTCTGTGCGATCTGCGTCACCATACTTGACGGAGGCTCCAATCCTCATAGATAGTTGCTGTGTGTTAGCTGCGGATACAACGTGCCACCAACTTCCTTCATGACGCACCCGCCGACGACGGTAGGTGCACAGTGGGCTGTGACTTATTACCACTACCTGTCGGAGCTCTTGGATACCACTTGTTAGGGATCCGGTATGGAAAATCAGTGGGATGCGGTATTCTTCAAATACTAATCTTGTTATTATATCTTCTCACACACACACATACATATACACATACAGCTCAAGGTGGAAGCTAGAGCTTTCTAACTAGCTTCAATATACATACAGCTCAAGGCTCAAACCTATCTGAAGTTAGTTACCCTTGATGTCTAGCTCTCTAACTTATTTCAAAAAGAGCTCAACATATCCTTATACCGATTATTTGGGCCGGTTGCTACAGTAACCGCTGTAGCTACAGTGGCCGACCACTCATGTACAGCTCATTCATTGCTACACACAATGAAAGCTAATAGTCAATTTCAGTTTTGCTACTTCCTTTATCTAAACTTCATAGATCACAGCTTATGGTGGATGTATCAAACACCTTTTAACTAGCAAAATAAATTTGCTTTTGACTTGAATCTTTCCACTCATACTTGAGTTCGCTAGAAGCTTCAAGGATCAACTAGTTACTAGTGTATAGCATCCACTAATCCAATTTTTTTTTTCATCTCAAGAAAACAAATTAATTCCAACACAAAGCTCTTCTTCTGAAACACCTAGATAAATTCTACCATAAGAAGAGCTTGTAAAAATGTTTAAGCGTATTTAGTTTCTTTATACTCCCGTGCTTCTAAATTATAAGTTGCTTTGACTTTTTTGGTACATCCATTTTGCTATTATGTACACATGACCAAAAATGTCAAAGCCACTTATAATTTGCAACGGAAGGAGTATGAAATTATTGATGAGTATTCCACCAATATGTGGTTCATATTTTAATGAGAAAATGATGGAGCCAATGGAATGTTGCAACCTCTAATAAAAATTCTAGTGCAAAATTTTTAATGCACAGATGCACACAAACGCCAAATCTAATGCAAATTCTAATGCAGGGAATGAGAAAACACACACCTCTTTGATGAAAGAAGGTACCAATGGTGTGGCAAATTGTACTAGAGGGAATGGGAAAACAGGTGTGAAGGAAGGCACCCAAGGTGTATCATGTCCCAAATTTCAGGTGTCTACAATAATGGATGTAGAACTTACCTCCATAATTGGGGAGAAAACAAGCAGCCCTGTGGTCAAAGAACCAGGCCTCCAGGTGTCTGCAGTAATGGACGTAGAAGCTACATCCAAAAGTGGGGAGGCGATAGATAGTGCTGGCGGTCTGGTATCACCCACTGTAAACCCATCCTCACCAATAGCTAAGTCAACAGATGTTTTGAAATTCTACAAAAGAAAAGGTTTGGCTATGAGTCCTTTTTCTTTTCTGATATGGATGATCATGAAGATTTAATGTTTGCTTATGAATTCAGTATCAAATTTACACCTCATTTTGCATATCACAGGTAAACGCCTTTGGAGCAAAGATGAAGCTGACATTGTGGAGAATCCAACGATTATCAAAGAAATCAACAATCAATCAGACACAAGCAAAATGAGAGTCGCCCAAAAAAAAGGTTAAGGCTATAATTCCACCTACTCTCTAATTTTCACAAATGGTAATACTTAGTTATGTGACACAAATATCAGGCTCAGAGAAGGGTACACCTCGACTCAAGGTTCTCAACAACACAACTGAATCATGGGATTCCACCGTAAAGCCACGTCCAGATGGTGTCATGATAAAGAGAGTATATATCAGTGATGTAGGGCAAAGGCATGCAAGGCGTAAACTCAACGTAGATGAAGAACCCCAGGGTTCAGAAACACCAATCAGTGCATGCAGTTTGAGGGCCATCCATAGGATTAACTATACTAACATGGATGATGATGATGGTGTCAATAAGAATGTCAAAGATGCAAAAGCACTTAATCCTTTGACAAAAAAAATTTATCGCTTCATGGAGAATGTGCGCCCTATTCTTGGTAAGGACAAGGAGAATGTGCACCATATTACTGGTAAGGATCTCATCTTTGTGTCCACAAACACAATAATCCATTGACTTAATTTATTACTTCTATATGGTGAGTAGGTAACTAGTAGTCTAGGAGATGTCTACATAACTAGGGGTGGATAAGGAGACAACTGCACTTTCTATTTTCCAGCTTTCTTCTGGCATAATCTTATTTATAGTCTCCTTTGAGACTCAACTTCAAACGGAGCTCAACCAGCCATATACATAACCACAATTTTATGACCAATGCAACTTTCTTTTTTGAATCCCCTTCAACAAGTGAATTTAGAGAATTCAAAGAAATGGTATCAATATTGCTCAAAAATTGTGTTGGATGGAAGAATTACTTGGGAAAGTTTATCCAAAGAATTAGCGACTTCGATAATATGCTAACTCTTGTCCATTATGCTTTACTCCATAATCAAATTATCTATTGTTTACATGGTTAATATTTTCCCTCTTTTCTCTTTTACTATGTAGAACATACATCATTTTTACATTGGGAGGAAACTATAGTGATGTCTGTGGTGGGAGCATTTCTAACTCAGAATGCTACAGATCGCATATCAAGGTAACACATACTTTGCCAGTTCCATAGTAAACATCTCAATCTTTGATTTATCTTATTTGTGTTTTTTTATTTCCAGTGATGCTTTCATGGAAATTGCTGCCATATTTGCCTCTTCCATGAGTCTTCACCATGAATGCTCAATAAATAAATTTTCCTCTCTCACAAGTCATCATTGCTCAACAAATGGTCAGGGTGCCCCTACATTCGATGACCTCCTAGACTCATTTCGAAATGACTACCTTGTGAAGTGGGAAGAGGATGACATAAAGAATGTGTTGAATAACACTTTTGAAAAGGAGACGGCTCAACAAATATTGAAGGACATATTGTTTATTCAAAAAACAGATACAAGTTGTTGGGATGGTCTTGAGGAAAAGGCCCGTAAAAATGGATATGACAGGAAGAAAGATGAAATTGATCCAATAGATTGGGAGGCTGTCCTACATGCAACATTTGATGATATTAAAAGCTGCATCCACAAGCGAGGAGAACATAGCAAAATAGCATTTAGGCTGCTGGTATGTTAATCTCAATTTTATTTATTTTCCATGCAGTTTGTTTTAGAGATATTTGCCATCACTGCCAGCCTCCCTCTCAAGTAGGATGCTGATATCAAAGATTTGCAACCTCTTATCCACCATTATTACGTTTGCACATAGAAGAGCATGTGTGTCATTTCATTAAGAAGTATATAAAGGAGAGTGGGACCTCCCAGGACATAGGCCAACCAAAAAGAAAACCAACTCAGGTCATTAATTAATTAATTATCTCCCATGAGCCATCTAGCCACATGGATGCAGCAGCACCTGTATGTTAGGCCTAGCACCCTCAAACTCTGGTAACACCCTCTATAGTACAACACCTAGCAGGTCCAGTCTCTGCAAAGAGACAAGATGTGTTGGATATTTTCCTCTGTGGACACACTACCGAATGAGGAAGCCCCTGTGTCCAGATGGCCAACCATGGGCATACCTATAGATTTCCAACCTATTAATTATTAGTTTGAGAGTATTATTGGAACTTCTAATCCCCCTCTCCTTTTTTTTCATAAATTAACAATCTCTCATCTTTAATAGTTTCACATGGTTAATATTTATGCTTGCAAGCAATTATCCATTTTAATAAAAGAATAATTATTTATGCTTGCAAGCATTTATCCATTTTGATAAAAGAATAATTTATCATGTTTAATAGTTTCTCATCATTAATACTTATGCATGGTCTCATAAAGAGAGATGATCATGCAATAGATTCTCAGCATCAATACTACTTATGCATGCAGGCATTTTTAATTCGAATCAAGAAATATAATGGACATACCAGCCTGGAGTTTCTTAGACACATTGATGCAACAGAAGAAGCAAAGTAAGGCCAAACATTTCCTTACCTATGTATTCATAAATGCTATATACCATATTACAAAATAAATGCAATGCTAATAATATAGACATGGAGTGATAAACATTAATGTTTATGTTGTTAACACCAAATTGAGTAATTTGATATATTGAAGTATAATGCAAAGCCATACATTCTTGTCTCAAGGAACTACCTACTGAGCATACGTGGGCTTGGAAATAAATGTGTTCACTGTATTATGCTCTTATCTCTGAGAGCCGGTGGATTCCCGGTAAGTCATATTTTTTTATGCACTTTCATCTTTAGTTAAGTTAATGAAATATAATATTTTACCTTTCACTCTCATATTAGGTGGATACAAATGTATCCCGCATAGCAGTAAGGTTACAATGGGTGCCACTGGCTCCTTATCCATCTCTACAATTTCGTGAAATTATTAGGTAACATATTTCCTACTTGGTGCCAGCAATATTCTTTATCCTTACATTTTTATTTCATCAAGATATCTCTTTGTTTATCCTTATTTTTTTTTTCTTATTTAAGGTATCCTCGGGAGAAAGATATTGATGTGTACATCTGGCCACGGGTTGCTTCTATGACCACAGAACATCAGTAAGCGTTTGTAAGCTGTTTTATAGTTTGGAAAAGTTTAAAAATGCATGATGTAACATATTCTCATAAACAGATCTGAAGTACATCGTCTGCTCATAAATTTTGGAAAGGTAATATATTATTTCTTTTTTGCACTTCTACAATCTCCTTCTCATCATCTATAGTATATTTTGTCTTGTCCTTCATGTTTTGCACTTCTACAATCACCGTTTCTTCATCCCAGAGAATCTGCACCAAACAACACCCAAATTGCGATGTTTGCCCAATGACACCGGAGTGCATATACTATGAAAGTAAAAACAAAAGGTTTGTTCATTGTTTCTGAATGGCCTTCTCTTAATGGTTGTTATTGCTTAGTGGCTTAATGCCCTTTGTGCTCCATGGCTGGAAGCCCTGGGCAGGCCTGTTCTGAACTCTCTCCTCTCTGTATAAATGTAATCCTCGCCTGTGGCAGCTTCTTCAAGCTCTATCATTATCTAATTTTATGTTCTGTCCATAGATCTAAGCTTGCTGCCCATGAAGATGTTGAGGATATAGGAGATATTGAGGATATAGGAGCATCCAGAATTTCATTGCCAGTACACAAAGATCAACAAAAGGCAAAAAAAAGAGCAACAACTGCAACAAAACACACTGTGTATGCTCAATTTGTTCTTCCAACAAAAATTATGGTAGACTTATATTTACGTGAATACTTATCCATTTATTATGTCCTTTGGTTATGTCATGGTTCAGGTATATAATCCCAGATAAGGATATCATCTTACATAAGGTATGTTATATTTGTAGTTTCTCAGTAGTTATCTTTATGTACTGCTCCAATCCAGACTAAATATTGAATAACCATGTTACCAGTTTGGTAAGTTTGATGCAAGGCTACCTCAGGACCCAAATTATTATCTTCTACTAGTTCACAACAATGGCACCAAAATCACAAAGGGAACTATTCTGGTGGGTATATATGTATATTCTGATATTCTATTTGTTTCTATTGATTCAAGCTTACATGGAAATTGTACCACCAATAATATATTTATTTACAATATCTACTGAATAAAATAAGTTTGCTTTGTAATTGTAAATTATAGTGAGGATATATCTTTCCACAAATGTCCACAAAACCAAATAATCCTTGCCAATAAGCATTTTTTAATCAAATCGTTAGGAACTAGCCAATTGTGGAAACTGTCTACCTCATGTGAGCCAGTAAGCCACTTTGCAGTATGGTCGCCTTTGGATTCATAAAGACTTTAGGTTGGGTTCTATGCATTCCTTGGTTATATATGCCAATGTTTTCTGATCGTGATCGCGATTGATCGTGATTAATCGTCCTGATCGGTACTTAGCACTCGATTAGGGTCTCCGATTCGATCAGAGCGATCAGAAACCTGATCGTCCGATTAATCATCGATTAGTCACGATTAATCGTCCGATCAGGCCTCTTGGTCGATCAGATCGAAATATGCAGATGGGCTGCTTCAGGCCTGGGGCCAGGCCCATTAGGGTTTCACTTATATACCTCACCCCCACTCTCCTCAGTCCTCAGTCACTCCCAACTCCAGCCGTCAGCTGCTGCTCGTGCATCTACTGCTTGCTGCTGCATCTCTCTCACTCCTCCCTCCCTCCCAGTTCCAATCCAAGCAGCCCGCTGCTGCTTGCTGCTTGCTTGCTGCTTCCTCCTCCCTCTTCCCTGCTGCTTGCTTCCTCCTCCCCCTTCTGCTGCAAGGGCGCCAACTCTCTTCCCCACCTGGAGGCTTGATGTGTACCATATAAATATATAGTATATGGTATATATACCATACATATATAATATATAGTCCAGCATTGCTGGACGATCAGAGGTCGATTAATCGTCCTGATCGTCGATTAATCGTCCTGATCGTCCTGATCGGCAGAAACGATAAGCCGATCAGAAAACATTATGGGCACAAAGTACAAATGCACGGTGACCTTGGTCCTCTACCAATCCAAGTGCCCCCAACATGCCCCTGCCCTTCTCAATGTGTTTGAACTATTGTTGGCAAGGGTGGCGCCAAAACAGTGTCTGGTTTGGATTGAACATGTTCCAATTTTGGACCTAGTGGAGGAATTGTACCAGTGGAAATTCACCAAATTCTAGGCCTTACAGCAGTGAATCAGCTTACAATGCTTTCTTGAAACTATGAAGTTTGCATGAGCACCTTACAATACTTTCTTTCTTAACCATTAAGTTGGATGGAAGAGTTGGGCTCCCATAGATAGTGTAAATCCTTCATTGGGCTTCCATCAACAATGGGTATTGGATCGCTGATCTCCTAGCCAAGCGTGGATTTCCTCATCCATTTGCTTGCCTCATATCTTTATGTTCACTGTTCACTACCTGTTTCGCTAGTTGGTGGAGCAGGATCAATCAGAAGTGTTCTTAAAAGAGCTGTGCACAGCTCTTAATTATCTGATCATCCTAAGCATGGCAATGCATATGTGTTGTCCTCCTGCAGATGATGGCAAAGGATTGTACCCAGATCCTTAGTTGATCATAGGTTGGTGGGTGTTATGATCCAAAGTTAGCATAGATGGAGACTAAAGTATTTGGGGGAAGTGGAATGTTTGTTCTTTCTTCATTGCTTTTCCTTGGTACATCACCTCTCTTTATATAAAGAGGACACCAGCCACCAAGGAAGGCCCAATCAAATCATAAAATATCCAGTCCTATCTCTAATTGACCAAATCTAATCTTGTCTCAAACTCATCAAATCCCTATAATCCCTCTAATCAATCTAATCTAATCTCTTTCCTGATCCTTTTTCCTTGGGCGCTATAGGTGATGCTACAGTACCTTCACATCAGCCCAAGTTGGGGCCCAACACCCATAACACTTCACCTCCCTTTTGCAATAGCTGGCCTATTTGAGGGGCTCTGCTTACCTTTGTTATTTAAAACTAAAATATGACTACAGCTGGTTCCATGGCTTTATGGGCTAAAACTAAAAGAATGGAGGATGTAGCAGCCCACTAGTAGCAGGGCCCTGCAGGTGCTACAACATATGACATGGCCACCGGCATTCATGGCAAAGAGTGAACCGCCTTTGGTGTTGCGCTGGTCATTGGCCACACTCCGCGTGGTTGAACGTGCAGTAGCACCTGCATTCATGGCAAAGAGTGAACCGCCGTTGGTGTTGCGCTGGTCATTGGCCACACTCCGCGTGGTTGAACGTGCAGGCTGCCATTTGCTCAGCATGCACATCTTCCCTACCATCCACTGGACACATGATGCGCCAGCCAGACGCTTCTCCTTAGGGAGAGACTGCACCTGGAGTCCACCTGCTGCTTTCCTCCTTCGTGAGCATTGTGGACATATGAGCAGGGCGCGTAAGGCGTGGGCAGCAGAAGCCATGGGAATGGATGGAAACCAAAGCAAGCTGATATCCTTGGATCATTTTGGGGATAACCATTGCCAAGGCATGTTCAACAAGGGTGCAGAAGCCATGGGAATGGATGGAAACCAAAGCAAGCTGATATCCTTAGATCATTTTTGGGACAACCATTGCCTGTCATGTTCAGCAAGCAAGGTCGCAGAAGCCATGGGAATGGAAGGAAACCAAAGCAAGCTGATATCCTTGGATCATTTGGGGGATAACCATTGCCTGGACCCTGGCCACCTAAGGAAGGCCCGATCAACAAATCACATCCAATCCTAATAATTGACTTCAAATCTCTCTAATTGATCTAATCTAACCTCTTTCCTAATCCTTTTTCCTTCCTTGCTGAGTCTAAGTTCCTTCCTTGCTGAGTCTAAGTTCTTTTGTTAGGATGTTTGCCCAGATTCTTTCTCTTAATGATTAGATAAATAGCAATGTTGTGTCATCTTGTTTGTTTGATGTTTTTTTTAATCCATTATGAAATGCTTGCCTTGTAATTCTATACATCTTAATTGTGCCAAAGAATTACATCATCTTATTTATGTACTAAGAACTCATTATTTTTGTAAATTTTATATTTTAAATCAACAGATTCCTCCCTACACTGCACTGAAAGGAAAATTCCCACTGAATGGTTCCTTTTTTCAAAAAAAAATGAGGTACTTATTTATATTCATGCCATGCCCACAGACAAACCTATATAGTGATTACAAAATATCATGATTGTTTTGTAGGTTTTTGCTGATCATTCATCTAGCCACACTCCAATAGAAATAAGCTCCAAATATGCTTATGCCACAACTACTGTTTATTTTGGTTCTTCAATAGGTTCCATCACACAAGGTATGACATGATTAAACAGCTATTTTGAAAAAAAAAAAAGTGATGAATAGCTTCTTCCATATACTAGGTGCATCATTTAATTATCATTCATTCAGATCAAAGAGGGCAAAAGGATGAGATGATCTTGAATGAAGGTACATTGTTATATCCACCCATGTTCACTTGATTAAATAGTTTTCAAAATATATTAGGGGTCATATGCATATGAAACTAATCTTTGATTAATGATTTAAATGCTGATTTGCTCTTATTTCCAGTTTGCATTATTGCCTCTACGTTGAAACTGAACACTCACTGATTGATTTAAATGCCGATTTGCTTTAATTCTTTTCTATTTTGCATTATCTAGCCTCTGTTTTCAGATTGTGCACTCACTCATGAGGTTTTAATTTATGATGCACATCCCCACTGCATGGCCAATGAAGTTGGCAACCCGTTTTGTTGTCCTGCTTAACCATAGGAATAGGATTTACATTCTCTTTTGCGCTTCAAATAGAGGAGATTATAATGCACAAATAGAGGCAAGCAAAGCTTCTATATGAGAGACAAAGGAAGCATCGGGTGCGGAAGGGCCTCTAGCCTAGTGGTTGGTTAGAGCACCTAAGTAGCATCGAAACAGGTCTGCGTTAATTAAAAAAAAGGCGGGGGGTTTCCCCTGCATTCTCTGATGCAACTTACATGTTTCTCATGCCCTCATCTCTCATGCAAGCTACATGTTTCTCCATGCCCTCCGGTGGCGGTTTTATTGACAAAGGTAACCAAAGTTACTGTAGCAGGAGAGGATTATTTGCATTTGAACCCAAGTAACTGCAATGAAGAAACTTTTTGGCTATTCCTGGTCTAGCTGCTAATGATAAATATGCAACCGTACACCTGTTGTAAATGAGAATAAGCAAAGAATTGTGCGAAGGAAATCATGACGGCACTACATGTTGGGATGGATGATGAGAAAACCATTCTGTTTTTCTAAGTTTGTTCCAAACAGCGGAATGTGAACTATCTGTCCTGTAATTGTCTTGTCAATTGGCTTTGTGTTTTTCCTGTGTCGTTGGCATCCTAAGTAGCAGTAGCTAAAAGTAAGGTTTCAGGTATTTTATTGTTTATATTGTGTTGTCAATAAGTTGTGTATTTGTTCCACACTTGCATTCTTCACACATGGCAACTAAGCTTGAATCTACTAGATTAAGTAATCAGTTGCCTGAATTATCACTTAAAAGGCTGAAGACATTTGTGCTTGTGACTGTACATCTGTGATATATATGCAGGATATGTTTGTGTAAGAGGATTTGACCCTGTGACGAGGCGTCCCCATCCACTATGTGACCAACTGCTTGCTACAAATGCTAATAAAGGCAGGAAAGAATCAATGTGTAAAATGAACGCAAAGAAGGATTTGCCGTCTATCAAGAAAGTAATTGGCAAGAAGAAACCGAAGCATGCGTTCAACACAAAAGGAAGGAAGCTCATTCATTCATTCTGATGCATCCATATAGTTGCTATCTTAGCTTGTCTCAGTTGCCCTCGATGACCTAAACATGTGGGACTTGCTCTACTACTACCTTTCTTTTGTTAACTTTTTTTTTCTTGACAGCAAGCGATTTTATTATCAACAGCAACGTGCTGTGAGTAACGTTACATTGTTCAAGCCTACAGATTGTAGAGCTTGTTGCACAATGCACTGCTGTACATGATGCTCATAGGAGCAAGAAAACTAAGTTTATATTCTGAGATGGTGAGTAAGTGCACCCGCCACCGTGGAGTTTTGTTGCCTGCTGATAAGAAAACTCAAAGTTTATATTCTGAGATGGTGAGTCAGTGCATCCACCGCTGAGTGAGTGCGTCCACTGCCATGGAGTTTTGTTGCTTGCTGATCTTCAAGATCTTGGAATCCTGCATCTTGAGGTGGAATGGTCGGTTCCACCAAGGAAGTGCACCAACTGTTGGAATCCTGTATCTTGAGGTGGAATGGTCGGTTCCACCGAGGAAGTGCACCAACTGTTACAATCTGATAAGTTGTTGTCGAGGTTCATACCTCATAAACTCAGTGACATTAACAGCTAAGGCAGGAGCTGCTGCCAACTTTGCTGTGACGTAGATCGTGGTTGAACTTGAGTACATCTCAGGCGGCAGCGATGGTCTTCCTCGGCATGACGACATGCTATAGAATAATTTTCTCCGGTTCTCCGTTGTGTCTGATTAGATCGTTCGTTGGGCATGTAAGGCCTTTTGCCGAAAAGAAGACACCTATACAAAGTGTCATACATGTTTGAATTTGATATCTGAATATAATGTGATGTCGTGATGACATACTCAGCTATTTTTCTAATAATATAATATGAATCTTCTTTCGTCTTAAAAAAAAAGTGACATTCTGCACAAAAGTACATGCAGCCAACTTTGCTTGTGAACCTGTTCATCATTTGCACCTGTAATGCAGAGATGCTCCATGTGGTAGTCTTGATGGCCGTGTGTCCTGTCTTGCATGTGTTTGCAGATTGGTCAGGTGCTGTTGAGGTGTAGGCATTGTTGATTGTTAAGGTGCCATGTGAAGTTGAACTCTGGTAGAAGCTTATTAGTTATGTAGGAGGCTAGGAGCTGGCCAAGGAGTCCATTCTTTCCGCTGAGACCTAGCTTTCCACAAATACCACAACGTTAGCATAAGCTTTCTTTAAATCTTGCTCCTGCTGCTTCACTTGGCCTAGTGAGAATGTTGTGTTCGAAGTGCTGGCACATCATGTTCTTTCAGGTGAGTCCATCTAGCTCTCTTTGTTATCCCTAAGCTTGTCGCATCTAATAAGAATTTGTAAATTCAGATTGAGCTGATAAAAACTTATGAAGTGTACAGGTACAACTAGCATCACCGATTTCTTGACTTGTATCTGTAGTCCCATGGGCATTATCAGCATCTACGAGCTTATTCAGCTGACTACTACATCGGAGTGGCATCGTTTTTTCTTTTGCCTGACATGAAAAGAAAAGCTTTATTAGACAAATCATAACCTAGGTACTACTGCTGTATAGCTGGGAAAGGCACAGCGAAGTGCACATGCCAAATCTTCCGTGAAGAAACAAATCTTCCCAAATAAAAAAAAACATTTTCACAGAATGGGGGAACACAAATTCATTTTCAGTTCGGGGGAAAGCAAATCTATTTCCAGATTAGGGGAAAACAATGTGCCCAGAAGATGAACGAACTTACAGATCTTTGATTGTTCCAAAAAAATAAACACTTGAAGAAGCTGTGGCTCCGTGCAAACTCGTGGGTTTGGATTTAGGATCTTGGTTGATAGGGATTGGAGAGGGTTGGCATTCCATAGGTCGCGAATGAGCCGGCGTCGCGTGGCCGCCAAAGGAAGGTGGTGCCACCGGCCAGCGATGGGGCAGCCTCGCGTGCCGTCGATGGCGAAGAGGAGCCTCGCGTCGCCGAGGCTGCGGCCGGCCGTCGCCTGGTGGCTGCTCGTTTTTTGCTCGAGTTGGAGATGAAGCTTTCCTGTAGAGAGGAGACGAAGCATTTGACCCTCGGCCTTTTTTTTTTGTTGGCTCTACAAGGCCCAAAACAGGTCACGTAAAGCCTATCCAGAAGCTGCCGACGAAAAAAATCAAAAGCGAATGTGGCCAGCTTCTTTGGCACCAGGAAGGTTTCCATAAAGTTCGATTTTATTTTTTCTTTCCTAAGGAATTGAGCACTAGGAATGTAATCCTATGGAATACTTATAGTATCTTTCCTATCAACCAAAGGCTTGGAAAGGAAATATTCTATAGGAAGTGAAATCCTACAAATTTACTTTGCTCTACCTGTGCAGCACCAAATGGAGCCCGCAACTATAAACCCCATTGCTATTAGCGCGTTTGTAGTATTTTGATTCGTAATTGGATAACAGTTGTCATCAACTCTGACTGCATTCAGCAGCAGCCGGCCGCAAGGTGCAAGTTCACCGGTGTATTGGATGGCGTCGTTCAGAGTTTTTTCTCGCATGGTACCATGAATTTTATTCCGTCTAGAAACCAAACGGTAGGATAGATGGGTCCTATATACTCCCTCCGTCCCAAAATAGATGTCATTCTCGCTTCCCGAGAAGTCAACGTTTTCAAAATGCCGGCAATTATATATTAAAATATATAAATATTTATGCTAAGTAATTAGTATCATTAGAAAGATCTTTAAGTCTAGTTTTTTAACAAATTTATTTGGAGATGAAAATGTTGCACGTGTTTTTCTATAAATCTAGTCAAAGTTGAGAAAAAATTTGACCAAGACGCATCCCATAACGTCATCTAATATGGGACGGAGGGAGTATCTATCTAGGATGGGATAGATGCATGGTTCCTATATGTCCATCCAGGATAGGCTGTGCATAGACTGCAGTGATGATTCGGTGCAAGGAACCAAACGCTACCTTAATAACTGTATGGTCTATCCAATCCCAATCAATCATACACGTCAAAACATTCCAGAAACTACCGCAGTCAAACTCCCAAGCATGTAAACAAAATAACCCCCGTCCCCTTTTCAGTGTCGTTTGAAAACCGTGACCGTGCTCCTGTCTCATTTCCCGAGCGACCGAGCGCGAGTACATTCCAGAAACTAACGCAATCCAGGTCCCAAGCATGTAAACAAAATACCCTCTTGTAATACTTTGCCAAATATAAATGTTCGCTAATGAATAGCGACAAGACTCTTTCTATTCTTTAGAAAAGGAAGTAGATAATATGATGATTTGGCAAACATTCACAAAGTTCCAGATGTGGCACATCCCTTCACTTATTTTAGTCATCTCCTACCTCCTTTCTAGGTACACTGTTCACCTCACCACCTCACCTTATCATCTAGGTACCAGGTGATGTTCACCTCACCACCTCACCTTATCATCTAGGTACCAGGTGATGTTCACTTCAGCTTGATCTTCAGCTTGATCATATTGTTCTTCTTAGGTTCCATGTGACGTACACTTCAACTTTATCACCATCAACCTCTCTGTATTGACTCCTAATTTTACGGGTGAAGTCTAGATCGAATTTCAAATTCTTACCCTCTTCGTGGCTGTCGTTTGTTGTGATTACTGTTAGGTCCACCTTTATCTGGACTTTGAAATGTCGACGATAGGGCAATGCAATCACACATGGAGTCAGTTCCAGATTGCATGTGCAGCCACAGGGAAAGGACATGCTCCTTGCACGTTCACAGCTGAAGAGATGGACGCTTTTGCTCCCATAGTCAATGGTGCTTGCCTTGATGGTACCATACACGGCACGGTTTCTAGAACCGAGGTCTTTGAGGTTCAACCTCACCCAAACAGCAGTCTCAATGGCGTTTGACATCACCAAGTATGTTACCTCCAGCTTGCGGCCAAGGCCTCCATCAATGGTTTTTGTGTGTTCCTCAATTTCTTCAAAATCATCACCAGAATCAACACTCCACCCCGCTGTGATGACATCATCCGTGTCATCAGCTGGGAAAACCTCCCAACACAAGGGGCCATAAGCCTCTAGAATCTCACGTGGTCCAAAGGGTACCAAATCGACCATTCCTTCCTACACATGACGGCATGAATGTGAAGGGTTTAAATTTTTTAACAATATATAAAGTATGTAAGAGGCATAAAGCATATATACCTCTTGTACTTGCCCATCCGACGGACTGTAGATGTGCCGGCGACTGTGGCAGTCATAAGCGTTGATACAGGAGGTACGGAAGTTTGCACGAATGGCCAACAATTGCACCGCACGTCCAGTGTATATGCCATCATCTGATGCAATGCTGCTGCTGCCGCCATCCTCAGGGTCATCCCCGTCATCCCCGCCATCTGATCCACTGCTGCTGCCATCGTCAGAGCCATCCCCACAATCCTCCGGGAGAGCTGTGGCATCATCCTCACCTCCGTTGCCATCCTCATTGGCAGTGTGATCAACCCATCCATTTAACTTCTCAAGCTTGGTTCTATACATGTTCCAATCCCACACATTACCCATCAGCTGATTGGTATACCCACCAAGCGAGGAAATAAAGGAAGATATTAGCAAATAGTTGGGACTGGCAATAGGCATATCTATAGTACAAACAATAATACAGCAAAGATTTACCAACCTTACCTGTTTTACCTCTTCATTCCACAAACAGTGAATGGCAACAAAACCAATCAGAACAAAACCAATGACACCAGAAGCAGGCTGCCCCCACCCCCAGGTAAAAAAAATGAAAGATGAGCATATAGAAGACTTTTAATTTCAAGATAACATAAATCAGGCACAACTTATAAGTAACATAATTCACCTGTGCGGCTTGAAGCCAGTTCATTAGGATGATGGTTACAGTCACCGTGACAGTGTATCGCAAAAATGCACAGTAAAAGAAACGGTTCTTGCTAAATCTTGGGATAGCGATACAGAGGGCAAGTGCAATACATATACCTGGAACCAAAAGGCAGAAATCCATATTATGTGCTGAATGATGCAGCAACTGCTCCAATATGCAGAATTGCCTACAATAGTTAATTCAAGGGGCAGTTCAAACTTCAAAATATAATTTGTTTTTGTTGGTGCTTGCTGTCTCCACCTCTCAGGTCACAAAATTTTTTTTATCATGCAGGAGTGTCATGGATCCCATAATTTTTTTTCCACAAGGGCCGAAAGCCAAATTTCTTTACCAAGGAAACAGAATTACATCATGGATCCCATATGGAGCAACCGAGCAACAAAAACAGCCAAGAAAGCAGGGTACATCAAGAATTGGAAATTTTCTAGTTTCAAATCTGCACTTCTCTTAGTACTAATACTAAAGAATAAACAAATGATAGAATGTCCCTGAGATGGCTAGTGGGTTTGTCACCCAGTAAGTCTTAATGCTAGGGACATCTGTCCCCTACTTTTTTCAAAACATCAAAATTTTAAATAAGAAAATGCTGCTAAATACCAACAAGAGAAAAGAGCTGCAACGATACAAAAATTTTACTAAGGTCTCACTATAAATACAGGTGATTATGCCAAATGAAGTTGACACGTGATGTTATTTTCATCAGCAAATATATATTACCAGTGCAAGTTTGAGAAGAACAATCCCAATATATAATATAGTACAAATAAAAAAACTATTATATTACTAACCATATATTACAGTGTCACCAATGAAAAGCATGGAGGATGGCAATGCAGCATCTGCGGTTGGGAACACTAGCTGTGCATAACAATGCAAATCAGATTAGTTGAACTATTAAACTAATAAAAAGGAACCCACTGACTATATTATCACCAAAAGTTCACTAACAAGATCTATGACATTTATTGGCGCATAACAAAATTAGCTACCGTGACCATAACTTAAGTGAACACCACCTAGAAAATGCCATGCATCAAAAGTCAAAGCTAAAAATGCAAAAGCAATGCATTTACACATAAATATCAAATTCAGAGAATGATTTATTATTAGTAACTAATGTGTGGAAATAAAATCAGTGGATCAATTTTTTTAGACAGAACTGAAAAAAAATGAAATTGCATTTATACATCAATATAAAATTCAGAGAATCATAGCTAATGCAAGTAAATAAATCAGTGGATCAATTAAGCTTTCAGCCAGAACTGATAAAAATAAACATAACCAATGTTACCAGTAATGCAACCAAAATGCAAGGATTGAACTTCATTAAAATAGTAAACAGTACAAAATTCCAAACTATGGTATTCTTGAGATAGTGTAATAACAGAAGGTATGATCTAAAGCGTAAGTCCACAATACATTCGTGAAGTGCAAGGAAATAGAATTCAAATATGATACGACCACAATGGGGAAGATATGAATTCGAAATTTATAACATTACAGCAAGCAGTACAATGATTTTCATGAAATGGATAAAAGGCAGTTCTTTTTTATTGACAACTAAAATAAAGCCAACAAAAAATATGATTCAAATTTGCAAGATGCATCTGCAGGAAAAAAAAATATTATTGTACAGAGGTTAAAAGACACGTTTTTGAGACAATGAAGTTGTGTACTTCCACTTTCTGCACTAGATCAGGGTGATCAACGCCATTAGGGAAACTAGAAGACAAACGTCAGTTGGGCCTGTACGTTTTGGCCAATTAGGGTTTAAGATGAGTTGAACCCATAAATTAGTTGATTGCTGCCCCATCCCTAGGGTTTTAGATGAGCTGAGCCCATATATTAGTTGATTGAGCATGCCCTGGGTGATCAACGCCATTAGGGCAACTAGGAGAAGACAAACGTCAGTTGGGCCTGTACGTTTTGGCCAATTAGGGTTTAAGATGAGTTGAGCCTATATATTAGTTGATTGCTGCCCTGTTCCTAGGGTTTTAGATGAGTTGAGCCTATATATTAGTTGATTGCTGCCCTGTTCCTAGGGTTTTAGATGAGTTGAGCCCATATATTAGTTGATTGAGCATGCCCTGTTCCTCCTCTCCCCAAATCCTTTTCAGCCACCGTCGCTCCCTCTCTGCTCCTCTCCCAGCCAGAGACGCTAACTGCTTTCCCTCATCCCTGCTGTTCTCCTTGCTTCCCCGCTGCCGCTTCTGCCGACTTGCAGGGGGTTGGGTGCCTCCTCCCTCCCGCTCTCTAATTTCTGCCTTCTCTTGCTTTTATTTGCTGCTTTAGCACAGCTGCCACTGGAACTTGCTATTTCAGCTCAAGATCCGAAGAAGAAATAAGGTTTCTAGCACTTGATATGCTTTCATGTATATATGTGTCCTAGTCAGGTTCCTAGCACTTGATATACTATGTTTTCATGTATATACGGGTCCTAGTCGTCCCGGTGTTGGACCCATGGACTGACCTGAAAATGTGGATGTCCTTCCACCTGAAAATGTGGAAGTTCTTCCAAGGCCCACAGGAAAAAATATAAATATACAATTTTTTTTAAAAAAAATAAGTAAACCCATACCAGGAGAATAAATAGCACCAATCTTAAGTGATACAAGAGAGAGCATCTCGATTCCCTGCAAATAACAGTGTTATATTACACGTTGGAGGAGGAACAGATCAAATTTAGGAAGGTTTTTAGCCCATAATTCTTAGAAATACACAGTACAACTAATAAAAACAAACCTGGATACAGGAAGAAGTTCCCAAACCACTGTTTGCCAGACAAGCACACCATATGCAAACAAAAAATCCAGGGATTGAAGCCACAACCCATGACTTGACGAAGTATACTGAAACTGCTGAAATGAGATATGCATGAACTTCAACCATATTCAAAATATTTGTAAATGTAGGCAGCTGGCATCAAACTAGTGTAAGGATGAACCCTTCATGTCTTAGTCCTAAGTTAAGATAAATTCAAAGACTGCATTGACACCATAACATGAATAGTAATCAAAATCTTGTAATATGCTAATATAGTAGCTTTACAAGTAAAATCTGTCCACAACGAAATAAGTGGACAACAAAGTATAGTTTCAGTTCCATGCCACTTAACTGTCCACAATGAATAGTAATCAAAGGAAAAAAGTCAACAAGAAAGTATTTCCATGCCACCTTAACTGTTTACAGAATACTGAAATCTGATTTAGCCATATCAAATTTGATATGCTGCTTTTCATGCAAATTTTTGAAAAATACTATGGCATTCCACAATGAAGTAGGAAAAAACAGCAATGAATAGCCTACCCAAAAAAATCAATGCTAAAAGATGATTACATGTGTACAGTAGGTCAACCTACTAATTTTTGGTCACCAAATTTTTGTTCCACTACCCTGACGATAAAATCTGCTCTAGAATAGTACAGAAAAAACACAGATGCATATAACAAGGTCAACAGATTTGGACCCACAAGAGTGAGCATCAAGATGAGCAGGAACTTACTGTGGATAAGTGGAGCATCAAAACGAAACTTGAACTGAGGGAACACTGACAAAAGCATAGCATGCATTTTGGATATCATCTCCTGCATAATAACAGATAGAATAAAAAATCATTTAATAGAAACGAATGAATTCATGTGGGGACCCCACCGTAGTTTGCCTAAAAAAGACAAAAATAAATAGAGAATAAATCGGTCTGTTAGCGATTAACAAGATGAGCCAACCGGCGGCAGCGGCGGCGGGAGGAAGGCGAGGCCAGGGGAGGGTGGACCCCAGATGGCGATGAGCCTAATCTGACCTGGCGGCAGGAAGGTGATGCCGGGGGAGGGTGGATGAGACGGCGATGGGCCTAATCCGACCTGGCGGGGGACGAGACGATTAGGAAAAGTGAGGGTGAGGAGAGGGGGAATCCGAGACGGCGAAAGGGTCTAATCCGAGCTGCCGGCCGATGGAGACACTATTGAGGGTCGGCGCCGTTGAGGCGGAGATGATGCGGGCCGCCGCCGTCGCGTTTCCCTGCTCGAGGTAGCGATGAGGACCGGAGGGCCGCGCCGTTCGGCAGTACCCGGGAGGCGGAGTGTGAGGGATCGCGCCGTGGGCCTATTGGGAGGGCATAGAGAACACAACCTAACTCCAAGCAACCCAAGCCATGCCGGCGAAACAGAAGAGAGAAAAGAAGGGACGGAGGGGAACGAGAAAGAACCAATAGAAAGGGGATAAGGAAGGAGAGGCTACCGTTTCCTCCAGCACCTGCCGACGCCGGGAAGGAAGCAGCTGCGGCGGAGAGGAGAGCTAACCCTAGCGGCCGTGCAGAGGCGAGCGGAGCTAGAGGCGGACTGATTCGGCAACCGTAGCGCTCGACCTACCTAATAATAAAACACTAAAATTTTAACCCATCTATTTTCATCCATCCATTTTCTTTGTCCATTAAATTTTTGGTCTGCCTCTTCTCTTTATTTATATGAGAATTAGAGTCAGGTTTTAAACCGGATTGGTTTGTATATGTGACTCATTCATCAAAGTCCTATAACTAGAAAAAAAATACAAGTAGAAATTAACTTATAAAAACCTGAATAGAAAAGGATACAAGTAGAAATCTCGCTATCTCTGTCTCTACTTAATAATAAAGAGGCAAAAATCAATCAATTTTTTTAATTCAACTTTTTTCGTCCAATCTTTTTTGGTCTAACCCTAACTAACTTTATTATTAAGTAGAGATAGAGATAGTGAGATTTTTGCCTCTTTATTATTAAAGATTGATGAGTCCAAAAAAAAGAGGTGAAAGAGGAGAGAACACTTCGAACTCCATAAAAAAAAAGAAGGATTGGAGTCCAAGATTACCTTTTGTTTTGTATTCGTATCTTCATAGGACTCATGTTAGTTTTTAGGCTATATATATCAAAGACCCGACCAATATAAATCAATCAATCAATCAATTCAAACAACACCATTCGGCCTCCGGCCTGTCGACGATATCTGGTCGGTAGCCTACCAAGGGGGGTACCCGAGGTAGTAGATGAGATCGAGGGTGGTGAGGTGCGCGAGATCAAGAGCAAGAAAGTAACACAAGACACGGGTTTTAGACAGGTTCAGGCCGTCAAGGTGACGTAAAACCCTAGTACTGTGTTCTGGTGGTTGATTATGGTGAGAGGTCATCTGTTTTGAGGGGGTCCCTGCCCGCCTTATATAGCCGGGAGGCAGGGTTACAGGATCAGCAAGATCCGATCTCCCCGATCAGCGTATCAATCAGCCGACTAGGGGGTCCAGCTTTACAAGGTAACTAATCTCCCTATTGATCCGAGCGGATCATTCTTGTCTTCCGATCCGTGCGCCGTACTCCAGGGGTTGCATGCGGCGCTCGGCACCATCTCTAGGGGTTGGGCCTCGCTTGGCAGCTCGGCCCAGGCCCATCGTCCGAGGATACCCGGGGAGCAATCCCCACAGCTAGTCCCCGAGCAGCTCGCGTGTCTCGACCTAAGTCTAGGGACCTCCTGGCGTCTCCTCTGGAGCTAGCATCTTGTCCGACCGGCGTCCAGGGTGAAGTCCGCGTCGGACGGTGGATCCGACGAGTCGGAGCGGTCAGCGTCGCCATGGCCGAGCGGTACACCACCGGAAGGAAGCGAATCGTCGCCTAGGGTGCGCGATGATCGTGGTTGCGGAGAGGAGCGCACAAGGGCCCACTTGTCAGGGAGACGCGAGGTGCTCACGAGAAAAAAGAAAAAATCCGGTACCCGGGTGACGTGTACCACGTCAAGTCACCGAAGGTGACGTGTACCACGTAGTCCCCGAGACTGGTAGTAGGTGAAGTATGAACCTGGTGCCAGGATCAAACTTGTCAGAGACACATGGTTAAATTTGCTTGATGTGTCATAGTCTCCGAGACTGTGGCTTAAACTTTCACTTCCGTATCTTTGGCCCACAATTGATTGCAGGGCCTTCACTTGGCGCTTCACCCGGCCTGCGTCCTGCTGCTAACGCTTCGCGGGCCGGCCCACTGGGCTTACCTAACTCAACACACTGGAACCAACGCACGCAGCCCGAGAATCGGCGGAGGAATCGAAGCGACGCCGGGCGTTTCCCACGAAGGGGAGGCGAAGCGGCGCGGCGCGGCACCCGATGCGACTGCCATGAGTGACGGCTATTTAAGGGGTTTGCCCAGCCACTGTCTTCACTTTTCGTCTTCCCCAGCACACCACACCCGAATCGCCGCCTTCTCACTCTTCACTACCGCGCGTACTCCGCCCTCTTGCACCACCGTAGCAACACCGCCGGAACCCTAGATCCAGCGATGGTCGGGCGGTAAAGCCGGGCGCGGGGGCCAGGCCGGGGCAGCAAGGCGGCGGCGACCGGGGACGCGATGGTCCGCCGCACGCAGACTTGGAGTGGGTGTCCGCGATGGAGTTCTTCCCCGATCGGAGGCGGGGCGGCCGGGCGACCTACCGCCGGTGAGTCCTTCCCCACCCCGCCAATAGCAACGAGCTTGTGGTGTTTGCGGACTATTTCCACTGGGGATTCGGGTTGCCGGTGCATCCCTTCCTCCGCAAGCTCCTCGGGTACTATCGGATTCGCCTCATTCATCTCCACCCCAACTCCATTCTTCATCTTTCTGTCTTTATCCACCTCTGCGAGGCTTTTCTTGGCATTCTTCCTCACTTCAATCTCTTCCGTCATCTCTTCTGCCTGAGGGCGTTTATAGGATCTGGCTCGCCCAAGGTGGTGGGGGGCTTATATCTTTGTCTTCGCGACGGCATGAGGAACCAGTACCTCGGGCTACCGCTCAACTCTTCCATAAAGGGGTGGAACTCGCAGTGGTTCATCACCAGCAACCCTGAGCCGTAGATCTCGAACGAGGTCAACGAGTGGTGGTGCGCCAACGGCAACTGGACCGAGCGGCCTACCTCCGCGGAGATGGGGCAGGTGGAGGAGCTGCTCGGTATCATCCGCACCATGAATCTAACGGGGGTGGCCGTGGCGATCAGCTTCGTCTTACGGCGTGTCCAGCCGTGCAAGGAGCGGGTGCACCCGGGGTACGAGTACTCTGGCGACGACGACGTGACACGGGAGGTGCCGGACCGGCTTACGAAAGAGGCCTTGTTCCGGCGGCTTACCCTATTCTTCGTCGGTGGCACCCAGCTGAGGAGTGCCGGGATGCAGCAGCCGTACAGCCTGGGCAATCCTTGGCCCGCGTAAGTTCTGTCGTGACAATGTTGTTGTGTGTATGCGCTCCTGCCTGTTGACACTGTAGATGTGGTGTGCAGGACCGCGCGGCCTTCGTGTCGGACGTTCCCGATGACTCGTGGCCGATTGGTGTGGACCGGCCACGCACGACAGAGGAGCTTCTGCGTTCTGCGATCGAGATCCTCCGCAACGAGGAGTCTGGCCCTACCGGGGGGAAGCCCGCAGTCCCCAAGCGTCGAGCTAAGGGGTCAGCGGGCAAGGACAGTGCGGCGAAGGAGCCACCGCCCAAGAGGCAGAAGAAGGGATCGGCTCCCCCGTCTTCGTCTATTCGGATAGACAAAGGGGGAAGCCGGAAGAAGCGGACCGTCATCTTGTCGGATGACGAGGACGACGAGGAGGACACGGAGACGCTGGACCAGCGTGTTCGTCGTCAAGTCGCGTCAAAGGTGGGCGAGACGGGCAGTCGGCCGGCGCCGATGTTCGAGCGAGTGCCGACTGCCGGCGCTGCCGCCTTGAGGCGCCGAGGCCGAGGAGGCGCAGGAGGTGGGGAGCTCCGGAGGGGCCACGGCGGTTCCTCGCGCTGGCATGTCCGACTGCCAGTAAACGAATGCCCATCCCGCATCTTTGTGTTCCCCGTGATGTCCAGTGTCTGACTTGAGTTGTTGCACAGCGAGGCCTCGGTGGAGGACCCCAGCCATGATGGCGATGGCGACGCCCGGCCGTCGAGGCTAGCCCCCCCGGGTCAGCGTCGGGGGTTGCTCCCGAGCCCGGCCCGAGCGGAGGAGACTGCAGTCCCCTAGCCCCCTCGGGAGGTGCGTCTCGAGACCCCTGCTCGCGCCCGGTCGGTGGGAGGTGGCGTCGGACGACCGTCATTGCTGCCGGATCCTCCGCCTCGGCCGCGAGCGGTCGTGGCCGAGGCGGACGACGAGGTGGAGCCGAGGAGGTTGCGCGGAGCCACGCGAGGGAGGAGCCCGCGCAGCTTTGCCGTACATTCTACATCGATCCTCACGGCAACCGGGTGGAGGTGGTGGACGACGAGATCACCATTGGAGAGTACCGTAGTCCGACGGTGGACCCTGAAGCCGAGCGCCAAGGCCGGGTGAGTTGGTTGCAAGACTTGTTCGTCTCCGGGTTGAGAAGCTCATGTTTGTTCTGCCTCGGGCAGAGCCGGGCGCTGCCGCTGGAGACGCCTGCCGTCAAGCTAGAGCACCGGCCGTAGCTTATGAGAAGAAGGTTGAGAACGAGCGCTTCACCGTGAGAACAAGCGCTTTTTAGAGGACTCGGTCAACCTCGCCGACCGCATCCCCGAAGGTCGCTCGTGAGGACGCATTTTAACGGGCTACGCGGTAAAAGCCGAGGAGCTCGAGCGTGAGAACGCTTCTGCCGGGTGGAGGTACCGCGGCAAGCGTGGTGCGCGCGGGCGCTGTCTCGCGCCGGGGCGGGCGCTGGTTCGGGTATATCACCACCCATTTTATGCCTTTGTCGTCTTGGGGCTTCTGTGCTGACGTGTCGTCGGCCTGCAGCTTTGGAGGGCGACTCGCAGCGTCCCAGCTGGGGTTAACGAGCTGACCCGGGAGGCGAGAACGGGCCAACCGTGCGGCGCAGTCGCCGGGTCGTGGTTGCAGCGTAAGTGCTTTTGCTGGGCTATACTTGTTTGATCGGTGGTTCCCGTTTAGGCCTAACTCACTTCGTTCTGCAGTTGTTCGGGAGAACGCAGCGGCCGCCCAGATGGATCTGAAGGGGCGCCTTGCTCCCGCAGAGGAACGGATGGAGGGCACCATCTCCCTCATGACTCCGCTGCTCAACCTTGTCGACCCGGAGGGTGGGGCGTACGACCGGGATGTGCTCGGTGAGCGCTATCCTTCGGCGTCCCGATTTCTGGTGCGGTGCCGCATCGCTACTGGATCAGGTGTGTGCTTCGTCCATGGGGCGGCGGCGCCTTCTTGGGACGCTACCGGGCGCCGGGTCCGGTCACACTACCCTCGAGTGGAGCTTGCCCGTGTTGAGACAGGTTTCGCTCGGAGCACGACGAAAGAGGAGATGGAGAAGCTGAGTGTTGAAGCCTCCGACTCGGCGATCAAGGTTGTAGAAGACCTCGACCTGTTCGGCAATTCTGAACCGACTGCGCCCTGAAAGGGTTTTAGCATTAGCTTTTGTCTTGCGCTCATGGACACTTTCTTTTTATGACGTCGTGGTCATGTATTGTATATATGTATTTTGTGTGCCACAATGCCCTGCAGTGTTTGACTTTGTCGTATCGCCGGCCTGGCCCAGGCTACCTTGTGTAACATTCTAAATGTTAATCATGTTAAGATTGCATTTCTATTATCATATATGCATCATTTTGCATTTGATCATAAGCATATGCCGTTGCAAGTTCTATGTGTGCAACACATAATTGTGTTTGATAATCTCAAAAATGGTTTAAAAGTGTTTAGAATTAAAATTGAGATAGGGTTTATATACAAGATTTTGCTAAAACATGCTCACACGTGATGATAATATCAATTGTGCTTGTTTTCAAGTTACTAAGTGTCCTAAAGTGCAAGTATATGTTCTTTTCAGTTTTTGGGGTTAAACCCTAAATAAGAGGTGTAGTATAAAGCATGTGCAACAACTTTTATTTAAGGATCCATGGTTGAATCTCCTTTTAAATTGTTCAAAAAGTAGACCCAAATCTGAATTCAGTTTTATTGGAAGAAGGGACTTGGAATTTTTCTAAGTCCTGGAATTCAGTTTTCATTTTTAATTTTTAGGGCTGTGCAAAAGTTGTTTTTAGGAGTGAAAGCATGTCAACCAATGCATCAACTGTTAGTACAAAGATCCTACTTTGACACCAGGGAGTTGGTTGGGCTTAAGGGTACTTGGTTTTTCTTTGATTAAATGCTAAACTTAGCTAATTGCTGTAATTAATACCACATGCGAACCGAATGAGAGGTTTCAGTTACTTTTTAGTGTTGTTTAGCAATCTATGGTTTGCAAACCAGCTGGAGTTAGACTTTGATCCTTTTATCAAAGTTGTAAAGCACCTATAGGAGAACACCATGGTGCAATTGAAGTGCATTTTGGCTTCCTGGATCGAGAGAAACCGAGAGGTGAACAGGGCAGATTCAGTCGCTACAGTACTAGACAGGTCACCCCATGCCCATGCCGTTCTCTGTTGCCGGTGCCGCTGTGGACGTTCCCGTGAATTCCTGGCCAACGCGCGCAGCCAAACACGTCGTCGGGGTCGTGAAGGTGCTGGCCACACCGTCGACTCTCCCTTTGCTCTATTTAAACCGCCATCACCGTCGTCCTTCATTTTTCTTTCTCTTCAGTCCTTGCCGGTCGAACCTCACATCGTCGCCAAATTCGTTGCAGTCAGTTCACCACCGTCCAATTACTCACGCCGGTAGCTTCGCCTTGTCCTTGCGCGTCGGTTGCAACAAGTCTCGCGTCGTGCCATTGCCAAAACTGCCCGGTCGAGGCCTTCTTCTTCGCGGCCGGCTAACACGCCGCCACACTCTGCTCCACCGTTGGCCGATCGCCCGTGTGAGCGAATTACCTTGTTATCTATCGTTTTGGGCTCTCTTTGACTCGGTGGTCATGACCGACTCGAGCTTCTGGACTCTACCGCACGGGACACGCTAGAACACCTTTTTCGCCGTGGAGTTCGCGCGCCGCCTTTCGTCTCCAACGCCCGGCGACCTTGCCCCCGCGGTGTCCACAGTCGCCACCGGCCCGGCGTTTTTAGGGTCGGGGTGAGCTCTTTTTTTGCTACGCCGTCGCTGTTAGGTTGCTACCGCACTCTAGGAGTCGGACCATCGCCGTGCCGCCGTGCCGGACATTGCCAAGCCACCATGGCCGCCAGCGTGTTCCCTTTTTATTGCAAACCCAGTTAGTAAAGTCCATGGATTGATCCGCCGTGACGTTGTGGTCGTGTGGGTGTGCTCGGCCGTGGGCCTAAAACCCCACCGGGGCGGTGAGGTCGCAAGGCCAAGCGCCCGGCCCGCGGCAGGCGCTGGCCTAAGCCGGCCGAGGCAGGCCGGTTTGCATAAGGGGCGGGCCGGGCCAGCGCGTAGCTGGGCCGAGCCGAGCCGCTTGAAGCCCGTAGGGTTTTCCTCCCTTTTTAAAACGTTTGAACATTTTCCATGGCAATGAATAGTGCTGCATTTTGTGAATTTCATAAGAATTTGTATGAGTGTGATAAAATTCTGAAAATTTTTGTATAGCTTCCTCATAGTGATGCTTATTTAAGAAAAATAGGAAACTTGGATTTTGAATAGTTTCTGCATGAGATAAAATTATCTCTTTTAATTAATAAATACATATTCTCTGATTTTTAGAGAATAAATTATTGATCCAAAAATCATGACAATTATTTTGCAACCATTTCATGACATTACCAACCTGCACAAAAAGTTTGAGTTGAATTTGAGAATATTTTATAAAATCATTATTTTCCAAAATGAGGAATAAAAGGAAAAAAGGAGATATGTGATTGCATGTATGCTTATGTTTTGAATAATTTAAAGTCATGCCTTGCTGTTTATCATCATAGGGCATTGTTTAGCTTTGAAATACTCTGATTGATTAATTAATAGCTTAGGATTGCATGTTATGATTGATAAATGTGGTAGTATTACTTGCATTTACTGTTTTCCTTTTTTAATAAAACAACCATATAGTATATGTATAGTGCTTGTGTGACCTTTAGGGTTGCATGATGGCCTTGGATTAGGAAACCCCTTTGATCCTCGGCAATTCTCTTGCTTAGTGAGAATGATCATGATTCGCTAGTTGATAGCGAATAGTTGTTGCTCTCTAGTAGTTACACTATCTCTTCGGAGAAGAGATATGCACATACTTAGTGTGTTTAGAAATAAGTGATGTTAGTCTATTTAACTAACTCGATAATATAGTGTTGTCATCAGAGAAAGAGAATTGCACACATGGAACCTTATGTAGCTTTCTATTCTTGTCATTTTTTTCCCATGATCATATCATCATGTATCATTTCATGTCATAGCATCTTATCATCGCACATCCTATATGCACTCTTGGTATTCATACATCGCATACATTCATATAGGATTGGAGGAAGAGGTTTCCGTCGACTACGTGATAATCGAGGAGAAGGATCCTCAGGAGTCGCCACCCGAAGGCGAAGGACGAGACTTTGAACCACTGCCGAAGTACACTAACCTCGAATTCTCCACGTTTCACCGAGGCAAGCCCCGGAGCATCCTAAATACCTATTCTATCTTTTGAAATACAATTAATCCTTTTCTTTATATAGTACTATTATGTGCATTAAGTTGTCAGAAGTTGGTTGACACCGTTGTTGCATGACTTCCTTGGCCACTAAAATGAAAACCATTTATCTTAGTAGATGAAGTAGATAGATTATGCTTAGCCATGCCTAGATCATTAAGAAGTCGGATGATTTCCTGTCATCCGCACCACTTAGGTTGGTACATGTGATATCCTTAAATATGAGGTGAATGATAATTGGAGACCGGATGGGATTCGGTGTTTGGTGATGCTATAGGACATGGAGGTCTTGTATGCTTGTATCTTTCCCGTGCGAAGTCGATCAAGGACCATACCATATATGCGGATCTAGGTATGAGATTGAACGTACCTTCACATAACAGCCGGATAACTCGTTTCGATTTGTGAAACCGATTAGCTTCGTTCGAGGTAGGTTTTTGAACCGTTAGCATTCTTTGGGAGGAGAGCATACGTTGTGAGGGGACTGATCCAAAATCCAGCAGCAACTACAGACCACGGGTCATTGGGGTACTGACTGGTGAGGATCGAGGACCATGAGTTTTGCAGAGCGGTTCAATCCTATTTTTCGAATAGAGTGAACGGTGATTCGCACGGGTGAGGTACACACTGTCGTGTGGGTGTGTGATACAGGCTTTACCCAGCTGGTGTAATCGATTCGAATCGCCGTCTCTCCCGGATAGTGAGAAACTCATGCCTGACCGCAGAGACGTAGTAAAAAAGAGATGAAATTCACTGATGATATTGGAAGGATTATGATTGGTACCTCATCTTTAGTTATATGTTTGTTATATTTCAAATGGATGTTTTAGGAAGGTGCAAACCTAGTTAGGAATAACCTCTCGATAACTTTGCCGTCGATATATAAAACTTTGGAATCTGATAATGAGCACTTTCGCAAAAGTTGCTAGCCAACAAACCCCACCATATATAGCCTATCATTTATCCTTGGAGTCTTCTTTTATTTTTCCTGTCGGGTAAGTCTTGCGGAGTACAATTGAGTACTCAGGGTTTTTACCCATCGTTGCAGGTGTTATCCTTAATGAAGGCTTTGGCATTGCTTGCTTTAATCCTGTGGATGATTTGGATTAGTAAGACCAACGGGCATGGTCATATCGTATAATTCTCTCATCATGCTTGTAAGGAGGTTTGATGGAAACTGGTGATATGTTGCAACCTTGGTTATTGTAATTTTGAAACAATGCCACTTTCATGTAACATATTTGGAACCGATGTGTAATTATTTTCCGCTGTAAACTCTGTATACTGATGTATGATGTTTCCTTAATCATGTGATCCTGGATGTAAGTTGATTTACCGAGGTCCTTCGTGACACTCGGCGGACTACCAGATTCATTCGAGAAGCGGTGTATACGTGTCAACGTTGTTGTTGAGGGGACGATTACGCTTAATCTCGGATGGATTGGTCGGTTCTGTCACACCTTGTGTCTCATAGCGCTAAGGAGGTGCTCCTTGTTGTGCACGTAGAGGCCACTAGGGTCACCCGGGCGCCGCTGCCGGCCGTACCATAACGCAGAGCGTTGGGCTGCTTGCACGTGTAGGTTTGGGCCAGAGACAGGGCTGCTCTAGTCAGCTTGAGTTAAAGTGTTTACTGGTGGTCTTATTGGCGTTAAGTGCGTAAATAGCACGATAGATTATGACATGAATGCGTAAAGAAGGAGACAAATAGAACACATGTTATATATATTTGATTACTCGAGGGTAGAATACATATCTTTATTCCATGCTGTCCCTAGGCGTAAAAACGTATCAGGTGCTCTGCATGCCAGGAATTTGGGATATCCCTGCTGTCTGACTCCACCAGCCTGTAGGACCCCGGCCGGGTTACTTCTTTGACGATGAAAGGGCCGTCCCAAGGGGAGGACAGCTTGTGCATCCCGGCGGAGCTAGTGCGTTGACGCAGGACGAGGTCGCTGACCGCGAAGGAGCGCTCTCAAACATTGCGGTCATAGTAGTGGCGGACGCCTTCTAGATACTTGGCCGACCGGACGCATGCGGCTAGGCGTTCCTCTTCTGCGCGGTCGACATCGTCTGCTCGCGCTTGTTCAGAGATTTCTTTGGAGTAGTTCTCGACCCTTGGTGAGCGGAAAGCAACATCCTCTGGCAGGACGGCCTCTGACCCGTACACCATGTAATAAGGGGAGAGCCCCGTGCTTCGGCTGGTCTACGTGCGCAGTCCCCAGACTGCTGGCGGGAGCTCTTTGAGCCATCTGCCCGGGTACTTGTCGTCTTTCTGATACAGGCGCTTCTTGAGGGCGTCAAGGACCATGCCGTTGGCTCGTTCGACCTGGCCGTTGGCCCGCGGGTGTGCGACGGAGACGTACTTAACCAGTATGGAGCGCTCCTCGCAGAATTCCTTGAATTCGTTGCCGATGAAGTTCGATCCCAGATCGGTGATGATGCTGTTCGGGATGCTAAAACGATGGACGATCTCTTCGAAGAATTCGACGGCTTTCTTGCTTGTAGAGCTAACGAGCGGTTTGTACTCGATCCATTTGGAGAACTTGTCGATGGCGACCAGTACATACCGAAAGTTACCCGGCGCAGCTCTGAAGGGACCGATCTGGTCCAATCCCCGGACCGCGAACGGCCATGCGGAAGGAATCGTCATCAAGACGTGGGCCGGCAGGTGGGGTTGTTTGGAGAAGAACTGGCAGCCCTCACAGTGTCGCACTAGATGTTCTGCGTCTGCGACTGCGGTTGGCCAGTAGAAACCTGCTCGGAATGCTCTGCCGACCGGATTCCTAGAGGCGCAATGGCTCCCGCATAATCCGGCGTGTATTTCCCTTAATATCTTGATGCCTTCATGTTGGAGCACGCACTTCTGCAGGACATTGGCGTTGGTATTCTTGCGCATCAGCACGCCCTCCACCAGGACATAGTGCTTGCTTCACCGTATGAGGCGCTCTGTCTCCACCTTATCGGCTGGGACCTCGGCCTTGGTGAGGTATCGGACAAAAGCCGACCGCCAATCTTCCTTGTTGGTGGCGGCGACAGTCGCAACTGTCTGCTCGGTGGAGGAGGGTTTGGGCGCCTCGCCGGTTTGCCTGATCGAGGGGGTTAGGAGATCATGCGTGAAAACGCCTGGCGGTATCTTGGCTCGGGAGGAACCCATCTTGGAGAGCCGATCGGCTTCTGCGTTCTCCTCTCGGACGACGTGATGGAACTCGATGCCGTAGAACTTGTTCTCGAGCTCACGGATTTTGGCGCAGTAGGCATCCATCTTCTCGTTGGTGCAAGACCAGTCTTTGTTGACCTGGTTTACGACCAGGGCGGAGTCCTCGAATACCTCCAGGCGTTTTATCCCTAGTGAGATGGCGATCCTGATGCCGTGCAGGGCGGCTTCGTACTCGGCGGCGTTATTGGATGCCTTGAAGTGTATTCGTAGGACGTATCGGAGTTCTTCGCCGCTCGGAGATATGAGCAGGGCCCCTGCGCCGGCACCGCTGACATTGAGTGCGCCGTCGAAGTACATCTTCCAGTGCTCGGGGTAGGTGCTACCATCTGTTCGTCGATGTAGACGAACTCATCGGCCAGGTTTCGGTAGAGGTGTCGCCCGGGACCTGCCGCGTCTCGAATGATGCGCTGCTGCTGGTCCTCGTATGCCGCGCGACGTTGGACTCGGTCGGCATTGCGCGCCTCGCGGTCGGCACGATGTCCCTCGGTTTCGTCGGCCGGTGCGACCTTATCTGGTGAGACGGCCTGGAGCATGTAGATCTGAGCCGGGTAGACCGGGAGAGGTGAGAGTTCGCTGGAGGGGTCCGGCCCACTCACGACGATCGACGTTTCCAGATCGGATCTGGGGGAGTCATCGGAGTCTGTGCCGGGCTGCTCTTCCAGGATGGTGTGCAGTGACGCCTCGTCTTCCAGCAGGCGGAGCTGAACCATGTTGACGGTCGGCGGTGGGGAGCCCGTCGATGCTGGCGGGATGGGCTGGTCGGTGAAGCGTTGTTGTGTCGCCTCCTGGCACGTGGCCGCGGAGTTCCGCAGACCGAATGGTGTGGTCACCACGGGTCTAGATCTATTCCTTCGGGAGGTTCGGCGATGGATCTGTCGTCCTGTTGAGTGGTTGGGGTGCTGAAGAAAATCACCTAGAACCACTAGAGCCGAGATCCCGGTGGGGCGGCCTTTGTTGAAGTTAGGCGACGGGGGCAGGTGGGTCTCGACCGGTATGGCCGTTACCCCGGGCGGCGGGTGATTGGGTCGGGCGTGGTGCCCGGGCGGCGGCGTGCGGGCTGCCACCCCCCGTGGGGGCGGGATCTCGTCGGGGTGGCCGGGCGGCGTGGTCTCGGCGAGCACGATGCACTCGTGTCGGCCTTCTTTTGACCGGTCGATGAGTCCGACCAGGTCGTCCATGTTGACGAGGTTCCTCTCCCGGCGGGGGGTCGCACGTGGGATGCCGCCAACGGAGGAAGGACCATCGGGGCCTCGCTTGGAGGCGCTTGGGCTTGTCCGGCCGGAGCCGTGATGTCCCTGGCCACGTCGAGCGGGGCCTGGGGCTGGACATCCTCCCCATCGGCGCTCAGCAGCGACGGTCCACGTAATGGATCCGACGGTGAACGTCATGCCGGACGCGACGGAAAGGGCGGGAGCGGAAGGAGTAACCATCTTGCTCAGCGACGGATCAGGAGCACACCCCTACCTGGCGCGTGTTGACACCTCTTAATGTTATCTCTAATAACGGCGCCAAGAATGCTAGAATAGCGCACCGCCACTAGAATGCCAAGTTGTCATCCCCAGCATAACACCAAGGGGTATGGTATTAAATCATGCCACCTTTTAGAATATAGAAATGTATCCGCAAGCGCACAGATCAAATACCATTGTAGCATTTTACCCGGAGTATTACGGGTTGTCATTTATATTTTCTCAAAGGAAGGTCTACATGGCTTGTGTAAAGGTAGTGTGTTGACCTAGAGTGTAATGAATAGGCATAACCATGTCCTCGCTACTCAATGCAGGGGTAAGTCACAAGATAATAGATAAGATAAGTATATAATCATCAGCATAAACAGATAGAGACTCTAGCTATATCATTAGGGTTGCTAGTAGAACATCAAGAGATATTCTGGGTTATTCCTAGCTACATGTCAATGTATATTATGGTTAGTGCAATACACCTAGTAATCATGGCTAAGGTTAGCATTACATTTATTCATAGTGGACATACTAAGGAGGTTTGAGAACATAGCTCGCCCTTCCGTCATATACAAGCCCCTCTATGTGCCTATAAACGGGGTTCGGATTACATAGGACTCAACAGAATGTCACACCCGCGATCTACCAAACCCGGCCTATAGGGTGCATTCGCAGATAAACAACGTTTAAGCACCACGCTTACACAATGTTTATCACTCACCCAACGATCAATTAGATGAGTGCTATATGAATCTATGGATAAACATAATGTTAATCTAGCTATACTAAGCATATAACCATAGTAGACAAAGAACATAATAACTATGAATATAAGTAAATGAGAATTCATCAATTCAATTGTAGCAATCATATAACTATACAATGAAAGAGAACAAAGGCGAGAGGAGGTAAGAATTATACCAAATCCAAGCTCTTGATGGCTCCGAAATCCAAGCCTGCGCTTGCCTCCCTCTAGTTCTAATCTAGCTATCTAGGCCCTAGCTAAGGAGCTCTGATTAGGGTTTCTGGCTGATGATCGGACTTCCGAATGAGAATGAATGAATGGGGGCCTCTCCCCAAGGGGGGTGCCTCTCCTTTTATAGCCACAGGTGATGATCGTGAGCCATCGGATCAAACCGACATTGACGGGTGGCTAGGATTGATCCTCAAAGGCGGTGGAGCGAATCGGGCAAACCCGGGACCCGAGGGGGCTAGCCCCGCAGCCGGCCGGTCGGGGCAGACCGGCCGGTGCGGCTCGGTGGCCTCCGGGCCCCGGCTCGGCGTGGTGCCTTCTCGTCTCTTCCGGAACTTTCTGTGTAGCCGTGGAGTCCGTTTTCCGTTTTCTTCTTCCGATAAGCTTGTATGTTTGCGCCTTTTCCGGTTTACGCCTACAGAAATAATGAAACACCAAAACTCGTGAAATTCGGTCAGTGTAAACCCTATATCTACTTTGGTGATCGCATTTGCATCCTTTTCATGGCTAGTTGACGGTTGAATTAATACAATAGTGGCCGTCAACAGCGCGCCAGCTGTCGATGATATCTGGTCGGCAGCCTACCAAGGGGGGTACCCGAGGTAGTAGATGAGATCGAGGGTGATGAGGTGCGCGAGATCAAGAACGAGATGGTAACCCAAACACAAGCACAGAGACACAAGATTTATACAGGTTTCATCCGTCAGTGTGACGTAATACCGTACATCCTGTGTTTTGTATTGTATTCGAGTTGATTATGGTGGTACCCCTGTCCCTCCTTATATAGTCTGGAGGGGACATGCTTACAAGTAAAGTACCCGAGTTGGTACTAATCTAGATTACAATATGAGTCATATCTCATGGGCCGGTCCGCTGATGGCACGGCCCATGTAACATCTTGAGGGTACCGGGGGGCTATACCCCCACAATTCCTTCGGGTATTGTTGTCACTAATCTTTCTAGGTCTGAAGCAAGAAGAATGAAGGATGATGGTACCAGGTATGTTCAACCAATTATTATGCAACATTAAATTACATCCAACCAAACTTGATCTTGCCTTGCAAGAATTCAAGTGTGGGGGTGAACTTCTCTGAAAAATCTTATGCCATGTTGCTGATCTTGGTTGTCTCTACTGTTGTTATCTGTTAATGCCTACTGAATAATTCCGCAAGCGCACGGATACGTTGTAGCACTTCACCGGATAAGTATACCCAGTTTTAATATCGAACCCAAAGGAAGATGTGTGAGGGTCTTCTAAACTACACTTAACCAACTGAGTAGCAAACAAGGCTGTAGAAGGTAGGGATATAGAGGGGACAACTAGGGCTTCTAGTTCAGGCTCAAGTAAATTATGATTAAAATGTTTCACTAGGGAGTTGGATAGGATAAGCACAGACAGAACTATACTTAACTACCAACTATTCTCCTGCTAGGCCTACTGACGGGATAGTGGAATAAGTAAGATTCAACGGAGCTATAAGTCACCTCCGCGAGCTACCACCAAATCCGGACAATAGGGTACATCTACGAGCAACGGAGTCTAAGCACCACGCTTACACTACGAATACTACTCTAACCCAAGAGCTACAAGGATTAAAGTACTCAAACGAGTCGTAAACTAGCAAAACAGAATAAACAATGTTACTTACTTGAACACAGAAGTTGACTCCCAAGTAGTCTCAGATACAAGCCGTAGAGGTAGCACCGACAGGCCGATACTCCTCCAAAACTTTCTCTTTAAACTCTATTTCTCTCCCTCTGAAGAACTAGCTTCTAGAGGTATAGAACTAGCTCTCTCTTGGAATGCTAACTCGAGAGGTCATCCATTCAAGGGACACCTCCAAGAATCCTAATTAGGTTTTCTAGCTAAAGCTCTTCTCTTCTTCTCTTGGATTCTCTCTTCATGGGGGGTGTGCCTCTCCTTTTATAGCCCTGGCGAATCAACGTGAGCCCTTGGATCAAACCGACCTTGACGGATGGTGGAGATCGTTCCTCAAAGGCGGTGGAGTAAACCGGGCGAACCGGGGCGCGAACCGGGGTGGCCCTGAGCCGGCCGGGGTCGGCCTAGCCGCCCCGGGCCCCTGGCTCGGTGTGGTGACTTCCCCGTCTCTTCCGGAATATTTCGTGTTGTCGTGGTGTCCATTCTAGCATTCTACATTGCAGTGTAGCTCAAAAGTGTGTCTTTTCCGGCGTTTACAAAAAAAAAACCATTGATTCACCAAAACTCGTGGAATTCGTTAGTTAAAGCCCTACTCTAAGTAGATGGACTGGTTTTATATCATTTTGGAAGATTAGTTGACGGTTAGATTTGATCATTAAGGACCGTCAACAACACCCCCCCACACTTAGGCTTTTACTCGTCCTCGAGAAAAGGTTGGATCAAACATAGCTTAGGGACGAAGAGATCAACATATGCTCATTCTCGGTGATTCTGCCTTTGTGAGATTCAACAGTGTCTACCAAACAACTTGAGAAGTTGAAAAGTAGAACTGTCAAACAGATTACCTTTATCTCACTGCTAGGAATATTGGAGATTTTTATAAGATTTTTGAAACAAATATGTAGCTTACCTGCTCCTCAATGTGGTTCTCTCAAATCACTCCTCATATGTGGTATTTGTGGATCTCACTTAGGCATGAATGAGTGATGCCCTTCCTTGCAACCTACCTCTAATAGGCTTAAGTGGAGTTTGAAGGTTTGACAAGGAATAGTATACTTACCTTACACGTTACCGAGCCAGCGTAAGAGTCCCAAGGAGAGAAGTATCATACTCTTAGATCAAGATATGCATGTGTGTGGAATATATGGTGACTATCTTGTTCTATATGCTCATACTCTTGAAGGATATATCTCTCTTGCTTGAATTGGAGTGCTTAGAGACAATGGGCTATCTTGAATTTTTTCTTTTCTTTCTTCTAGAGAGCTAGGCATCTTGTGCCTTTTGTTTTTTTTTAACATTTGGACCCTTGTCCATTTTTTTCATTTTTTTCTAACTCTCCTTTTCTTTTGCATAGCCCATGTCATCCTACACGAAAACTTTATGCAAGACAGAGATTTCTGATAATGTTAGAGCATAGATGAACACAATCCTACCAAAGATCTTTTTGGGTGCGTACTCTCAGTGTAAGAGCAGCACATTTTCTGTGTGGATGGAAAAAGCTGTGCCTACCCCCAGTGTAAGGGTAGTGCATATATGAAGTGTAAGTGGATCTTGATCTTGAGAGCATGATAGGTCTCTACAACACAGGTCTCAAAAGCTGACAGAGCTCAGTGCAAAATAAGTAACTTATGTAGCAAGTTATAATCATGTATGGCTCTATAGGCATTTTAAAACCACAGAGGAGTAACTTAGCTATTGTTTTTGTGTTTTTGAAATAAAGCTCCAATAACCAGGCAGAGAAGTTCAGGTTTCCATGTTTTACTATCTCATACTTGTCAACAACTTAAGGAGCATTGGGTTCCCTATACAGAGTTCTCAACAGCTGCAAGTGTACCAGAGATGAATTTATGTGATTCTTGCCTTAAGTTATGACTAAGCCATTCATCCTTGAGGTGTAATCATGTTTCATTTAAGAATATTCAATTATGCTCAGTTGTGAATAAATGAAAGTGCTTTGGAGTGCGTACCTGGCTCCTATAGCTGTTCTTCTGTGTTCTTCACTAGTTGTCTCCCCCACACTTGTTTCCTGTTTCCTTTTATGCACAACAAGGTGGAGACAAAAACAAAACATATATCTAGAGAGAGATGGTGACTCTAAAACTTGACTTCTTTATTATAAATGAGGCACATTTATTACACAATGAATGAACGAAGGAACTAATCAAACTGACTAATGAACTAATTAAGCAAACTAATGAATGACTCTCACGTGTGCCTATACATCTCTATCCCTATTCTTTCTTTTCTAATTCCTCAACTCTAGCTTTTAGCGCCTTATTCTTGAGACGCATCTCCTCCTGCTTTAGTTCTAGATTAGCTATGCGTTTGCGGCGGTGGTCGTGGTGTCAAGCACCCTTGGCAGACGACCCCTGCTGAGGTCTATCCTAGTCTCTAGCGTGCCTAGGTTGAGTCGAGGTTGTCGCGGGGCTTGTGCAGTCCTTGCTTTCTTCTTTGGAGGCTCCGGATCAGCCCTTGGTGGTGGAGTGAACTTGACTTTGGTGGGGTCCACTTGTACACCATCCAGAGTCACTCGCTCCTTCTCTGTGGTGTACTTCGCTCTAGTCACCACTCCAAACTTGGTGGTGACACCCAACAGACCTCCCCCTCTCCCGTAGATAGTAACTTGGTGCCCGGGGGGGAGAGATGCTAGGGCGACCGAGCGGGCGAGGCTTATCTCCAAGAAGCGGCCGCGGGGCTGGAGGCGCAATGGTTGGCCTCCTAATGGCTTGAGCGAAGCGTGCCTCCTCCAGTGGAGCTCCTTGAGGTCGAGCTCGGACGACCTTCTTCGATGGCACCGGGACGACGCCCGGTGGCACCACCGGCCACCGCCGGGCGGGATGATCGCCGATGGGAGGACCTCCTCCTGCTCTTCGACAAAGTGTAGGGAAGGCTTGGGTTGGCCATTTGGTGGGAGATGGAGAGATTGGAGAGCTTCCTTGCTGGGGCTAAGAGAGGAAAGCTCTTGGGATGAGGGGAGAATGACCCCAGGGGCTTGTTTATATAGTCATGGTTCCTTGGGGTAGGGGTCATTCCATCCTAATCTATCCCGAGCATCTATCGCGATAAGGCGGCGGATACGGATCACGGCCGAATATTCAGAACCCTAACGGAACAAACCGCAACGAGAGGCGGCGGACCCCGAGGTGGCACACTGGGGAGACCGACCCGTGGGGGGTGGGACCGGCCGGTCCCACCCTGGCCCGGTTTCCGGTGCCCTTTCGCTGGGTGCTCTCTCGCCCATTTTCTCTCCAAATTTTCTCCCGTCGCGACCCGATTCGCGACGGGATTTTATTTTTAATAAATTAGGGAAAAGTTAAGAAATAAATTTCATCCAATTCCTCAGGTGGTCTAGAAGGTTCTAGAAAAATTCTAAGACGTTGGCCATTTACCTTGAATAACGTACCTTCGTGGTTTTGAAGTGTCACCGCTCCATGTGATGACGAATTTACCATAGTGAATGGTCCTTCCCACTTGCTTCGTAGCTTTCCATGTCCAAATAATCTCACCCTGGAGTTGAATAATAGCACCTTATCTCCAGGACTGAAGCTCTTCTTCTTGATTCGCTTATCATGCCACCTTTTGGTTCTCTCTTTATAGATCTTTGAGTTATGATATGCTTTTTCTCGCCATTCATCTAGTTCTGAGAGTTGCATCTTTCTTTTTGTTCCAGCAGCCTCGAGATCCATATTCCATTTCTTGATTGCCCAATGAGCTTTGAACTCGAGCTCTATTGGCAAATGACAGGTCTTGCCATGGACCAGCTGATAAGGCGACATGCCAAGAGGTGTCTTGTAGGCAGTTCGGTATGCCCATAGCTGCCCGGTAGCTTCTCCTTCCAAGCGGTTCCCATCTCATTAACTCTTACGTAGAATATTCTTGATTTGCTTATTGGAAGTCTCAGCTTGACCACTTGTTTGAGGATGGTAAGGAGTAGCCACGTGATGTTGAATCCCTTGCTTCCTTAAGTAGTTACGAAAGTCTTTGTCAATGAAGTGAGTTCCTCCATCACTAATCACCATTCTTGGAACACCGAATCTTGGAAATATTGTCTCCTGAAACATCTTCTTGGAATTTGTAGAATTGGCAGCTTTGCATGGTTGTGCTTCTACCCATTTTGAGACATAATCAACTGTCACTAGAATGTACTCATAGTTGCCTGATTTTGGGAATGGTCCCATGTAATCGATTCCCCAGACATCAAAGAGCTCGATCTGAAGATTGTTGGTGAGGGGCATAGCATCTCTTGAGTTGATATTGCCGTGCCTCTGACATGCTCCACATCTTCGGACGAAATTCTTGGTGTCTTCATACATGGTTGGCCAAAAGAATCCACTTTGCCAGATCTTTGCATGGGTTCGGAATGCACCATAATGACCTCCATATGGTGATGAGTGACATTTTTCAATGATCTGTAGTCCTTCCTCAGTAGGCACACATCTTCGGAGTAGTCCATCAAAGCACATACTCGGAAGAGATAAGGATCATCCCATATATGTAGACGACTTTTCGTATATAAGCTTTCTCCTGTCCGCTCCCGGTGGTACATATCCCGCAACCATAAAATTGACAATATTCGCGTACCTGGGGATCCGACTGGAGATGGCGTAAAAGCGTGTCGTCTCGAAGAGAGTCATTGATTGGTAGTTCCTGCATATTCTTAAACCGCATTCTAGACAAGTGATCGGCAACGGGGTTTTCTACTCCTCTTTTTATCTTTTTATTTCTAAGTCAAATTCTTGGAGTAGCAAAATCCATCTTATGAGTCGGGGTTTAGCTTCTTTCTTAGTGAGCAGGTATTTAAGAGCAAAGCATGATCAGTATAAACAATTACCTTTGCTCCTACTAAGTAAGATCTAAACTTGTCTATAGCAAAAACAACAACCGTAAGCTCTTTTTCAAGTAGTTGCATAATTAAGTTGAGGTCCTGTCAAAGTTTTGCTAGCATATGCTATTGCGTGATGTTTCTTTTCCTTAGTTTGTCCCAAAACTGCCCCCACAAAGCATAATCACTTGCATCACACATCAATTCAAAAGGTAGCGACCAATCAGGGGGTTGAATGATTGGTGCAGAGATGAGCGCTTTCTTAAGGGTTTCAAAAGCTTTTAAACAAGCGTCATCAAATTCAAAGGGAGCATCCTTAGCAAGCAGGTTTGTTAGAGGTCTAGCAATGTACGAAAAGTTATGTATGAACCGTCTATAAAAGCCCTGCATGACCTAGGAAGCTTCGAATTCCCTTCACATTAACGGGAGGAGGTAGTTGTTCAATTACTTCAATTTTAGCTTTGTCTACCTCTATCCCTCTCTCGGACACCAAATGTCCAAGTACTATTCCTTCTCTAACCATGAAATGACATTTTTCCCAATTAAGAACTAGGTGCTTTTCTTCACATCTTTGCAAAACCTTGTCTAAGTTTTCAAGGCATTTATCAAAAGTTTTTTCATATACAGAAAAGTCATCCATGAAAACTTCCATTATCACTTCAATCATATCAGAAAATATAGACATCATGCATCTTTGAAATGAAGCTGGAGCATTGCATAGTCCAAAAGACATTCTACGGTAAGCATAAGTTCCGTATGGACATGTGAATATGGTTTTGCTTTGGTCATCGGGGTGGATTGGTATTTGATGATATCCTGAATACCCATCAAGAAAACAAAAGAAAGAATGATTCGCCAATCTTTCCAACATCTCATCAATGAAGGGAAGTGGAAAATGATCTTTCTTTGTTGCCTTGTTTAGCTTTCGGTAATTAATACACATCCGCCATCCCGTGACAGTTCTTTGTGGAATTAATTCATTCTTGTCATTTCTAACAACCGTCATGCCTCCCTTTTTAGGCACAACTTGTACAGGGCTTACCCACTCACTGTGTGGCACAGGATATATGATCCCGGCATGTAACAGTTTCAAAACCTCTTTCTTAACAACCTCTCTCATCGCATTATTCAATCTACGTTGTGGTTCTCTAGAGGGTGTTATCTCAGGATCTGTAGGAATGCGATGGGTGCAAAGAACAGGACTGATTCCTTTAAGATCTTGGAGTGAATAGCCAAAAGCAGATCTATGCTTTTCTAAGACTGTGATCAATCGAAAGATCTTCTCCTCAGAGAGTTTGTCATTAATTATTACAGGAGATTCTCGATCATTATTCAGAAAGGCATATTTAAGTCCGAATATGGGGGTTTGAGCTCTATGGGAGGCTTAGGTGGTTCCTCAGACTCATCTAGAGGGTCGGGTTCTAGCGTACTGTCTCCTTCCTCTTCTAGTGGTTCGGGATCATCCTCGAAATCTGGTTCGAAAGATGATTCAAGGGTTGTCTCTAAGACTTCTTCTATAGGATCAGGCTCAGGAAGTGACTCAGTCTCACTATTGAGAACACGAGTTATGGATATAGGCAGTTTAAAATTCTTCCCAAGGCTAATGTTCAAATTCCCTTCTTATCCTTCTTGCAAAAGTCTTTCTATAGGTTGCCCAATCAATACGTCAAACTCTATAACATCAAAGACATAGAAGCTCAAATGAACTCTTATCTCCTTGACATAAATAGGTAAGACATAGAGAATTCCAAAGCTTGAAATAAGGTGGCCTAAAGGACTTTTCATAAACTTGGTTGTTGGGGTTGAGGGCATGTCTTTTAAAAAATCTTGAACAAATGTTGCAGACATGATGTTAACTCCCACAACAGGATTATATAATGCTTCAAAAGATCCCTTGTGGATTCGGCAAGGTATGGTGGTTGATGTAAAATCAACTCGGATGATATCAGAGGAAAGCTCTGATTCATTCAACCAATCATTGCTTATAATCGACACAAGCTCTTTAGTATTTTGCTTAAGGAAAGCCACCTCAGAAGAATTTAAGACTCTGTTACTAGGTGACGACTTTGTTGTCTTCTGTGGTCTCCTAATAGCATAATAATTCGAGGTGTTTCCATAATCAGCAAATACATCATCCTCGATCTCGAGCATGAATTTTGGAAGTGGAACTTCTTCCTCCTCCTGTGGTTCAAGCTCGTTGATAGTTGCAGGTTGAGATATGGTAGGTGTGGATTCCTGATCAACTATCGGATCTTCTTCCTCTACTAGCTTCTTTAAAGATGCTTCATTTTCATGAATTTTTGTAAGGACATTTCTTGCAACATCAGGAGTGATATGCAAGAATGATCCTCTAGAGGCAAGGTTGAGGAATTTCGTGGTTTTTCTATTCAGACCCTTATAGAAATGTTGAAGTAGAACAGGGTCTGGAATAGATAGACTAGGTCCAGAATGAGTTAAGCAGTTAAAGCGTTCCTAGGCTTCAATTAAAGTCTCCTTCTTCTCTTGTCTAAAGGATAGGACTTCTAAGCGGAGATCTACTACCCTAGAAATAGGATAGAATTGAAGGCAGAATTCAGCGCATAATGCTTCCCAATCACCTTTAACACTCTCAACGTGGAGATCATACCAATGTCTAGCTTCTCCAGTCAAAGAGAAAGGAAAAAGCTTCCATCGGATAGTCTCATCGGACATATCCTTAATGCGTAAACACGCACAGGTTTGTTCGAATTCATTGAGGTGAGAATAAGGGCTAGCATTGTCTTCTCCTGAGAAAGATTGGTTTCTGACCATGTCTATTAAACATGGGCGTAGCTTATAGTCAGAGGCTAAGATTGGCTTTGCGGATGGCTCTGGCCCTAAGCGTAGGCTCATGAAGTTATATTTATAGATGGGCGTGGAATTAAGTTGATCCATTGAAGGATAGAAAAGGTAAAGAGAAATGGAAAAGGTAAAGAGTGATAGTCTACAAAGAAAAGATAAGATTATAATACAAAGGTTAAGATAAGTTCAGAGTGATCTCGACGACGTCTTCCCCAAAGAACGGCGCCGAGAAATGCTTGTTGGTATCTGTTAATGTCTATTGAATAATTCCGCAAGCGCATGGATACGTTGTAGCACTTTCACCGGATAAGTATACCCAGTTTTTAATATCGAACCCAAAGGAAGATGTGTGAGGGTCTTCTAAACTACACTTAATCAACCGAGTAGCAAACAAGGTGTAGAAGGTAGGGATATAGAGGGGACAGCTAGGGCTTCTAGTTCAAGGCTCAAGTAAATTATGATTAAAATGTTTCACTAGGGAGATGGATAGGATAAGCACGCATTTAACTATACTTAACTACCAACTATTCTCCCTGCTAGGCCTCTTGACGGGATAGTGGAATAAGTAAGATTCAACGGAGCTATAAGTCACCTCGCGAGCTACCACCAAATCCGGACAATAGGGTACATCTACGAGCAATGGAGTCTAAGCACCACGCTTACACTACGAATACTACTCTAACCCAAGAGCTACAAGGATTAAAGTACTCAAACGAGTTGTAAACTAGCAAAACAGAATAAACAATGTTACTTACTTGAACACGAAGTTGACTCCCAAGTAGTCTCGGATACAAGCCGTAGAGGTAGCACCGATTGCATCGATACTCCTCCAAAACTTTCTCTTTAAACTCTATTTCTCTCCCTCCGAAGAACTAGCTTCTAGAGGTATAGAACTAGCTCTCTCTTGGAATGCTAACTCGAGAGGTCATCCATTCAAGGGACACCTCCGAGAATCCTAATTAGGTTTTCTAGCTAAAGCTCTTCTCTTCTTCTCTTGGATTCTCTCTTCATGGGGGGTGTGCCTCTCCTTTTATAGCCCCCGGCGAATCAACGTGAGCCCTTGGATCAAACCGACCTTGACGGATGGTGGAGATCGTTCCTCAAAGGCGGTGGAGTAAACCGGCGAACCGGGGGCGCGAACCGGGTGGCCCCTGCATCGGCCGGTCCGGTCAGGCCGACCGCCGGCTCGGCCTGGCCGCCCGGCCCCTGGCTCGGTGTGGTGACTTCCCGTCTCTTCTGGAATGTTCCTGTGTTGTCGTGGTGTCCATTCGGCATTCTACATTGCAAAGTGTAGCTCAAAAGTGTGTCTTTTTCGGCGTTTACCTGCAAAAAACTATTGATTCACCAAAACTCGTGGAATTCATTAGTTAAAGCCCTACTCTAAGTAGATGGACTGGTTTTATATCATTTTGGAAGATTAGTTGACGGTTGGATTTGATCATTAAGGACCGTCAACATCTACCTTTAAGCCATACTCAATTTGCCATATAACAATCATGCTCTTTCACCTCTATTTGAATAAATCTCTATAATACTTTCATGCTACCTGTGCTTGCAATAGTATGCTTAAGGTTTGGAGTATGATCACACACCTTTTAAATTAAGCATGGTGCTTAGTTTAGAAGTGCTAATCCTACTTCTAAAGGCTTTTAAATTAAGCATGGTACTTAGGTTAAAACACCTTCCTGAATCAAATTAGACGTGGTGTCTAGGTTGGTTCTTGAACTGAAAGTATGCTTTAGTAGACATTGGATATATTGTTGGACTAACCCCTGTACGAAACTCTAAATCCCATCTGGATAAGTCAAGAGATGAATTCAATTCAGAGATGAAGCAAGGCACATGACAAACTCCAATAACTTTGCGCACTGAAGACACAACTCATTCATCATTGATGGAAGGACTGTAAGTATCAATGATCATTCACTTTGTCTTTAGCTGTAAGTTACCTTTGTCTTGAACCATGGTTGTATAAAATATGAGAAACAAAAACTATGCTAAGATAATGCTAAACCCATCTTTCTAATGCATAGAGTTAATGCACATAATTTAGGGACAACAAACCCCCATTCGAATTGGTATATCCCTTCAGGTATGTGTTGTCTACTAATCTTGTACAGTGCATAAAAATCCAAAATAGCAAAAAAGAAAAAAAGATGGCATGACAAAAGAGCACCACCATTTAAGAACAAGAGGAACTATGAACTAAGATGTGAAGTTGACCAAACAAGGAAAGCATCGAGCAAAACAAAAGGACCATCAAGAATCATCTACTCTTCGTCACATGGTGTCATCGTTCTCTAATGATGAAGGTAACATCCAAAGATAAATGGTCACTACTTAAAAAGTTTCTCCTTGATTCTGGTATGAACATAAACAAAAAGAACCTAACATGTTTGAGTAACAATTATCAATCTTGATTAACTCAACATGTTTAGTTCTTTTACTTGTTCATATCATCACTATCTTGATTCATAGTCTTAACCAAATGAGATAAAAAGTTGCACACCTTATTCTTAGAAGATGATAGTCATGATCATGGAAAGGCTGACACATCATGTACACATAGACAATCTTTTCTTGGGTTAAACATTTCAACTCTTGTAGCCTAATGAACTTAAATGTTACATCCATGCTCAACCTTCTGATGCTAACTCTCATAATGATATTGAACAAAGCATATAATGTCAACTTCATGCTATTTAACATGACTAAGGTTAGAGAAGTGGAATAGACATTATTGTTCTGTTGGTGTTTTCTAACCAACAGAGCCCATGCACTTGATCTCTACCTTGTCTTCATGAGCAGGACACACTTTAAGTGAAGTGTGGGGGATTCAATTCCCTACTTTGTACAAGTGGAGGTCCTAGACCTATCAAAGCAAAATCAAATCTCAAAATCAAGATGAGTTGGGTAGAAGAATGTGACACATCATAAAGGGCATTATCATAGAAATCTTTATCTTCACCGAAAGAGCTAGCTTGAAGAAGAAGCACTCCCATGCACGCAACCAAAGAAACTCCATGTCGTGACAACACTGGAGGAATTAACAAGAAGGGAGAAGTCTTGTTCGGAAGACTTTAAAATCTAAACCCTTGCCGTGAGGTAACATCGGTAGTTATCCATATTTATATTCTTGCATTGCATGAATTATTTTCTCTTTAGCATGTTTACTTTTTTAGCATTGCATAAAAAATATTAAAAATAAATATGCATTCATCTTGTTAAATAATTCATGCAGCCCCATGTGAATAGTTGTATTGTGTGTAAAAGCTCATAGGAGTCTTCACCGTGGTGATATAAAAATAACAAAAATAATCATGCATACATGTTTTCTTTTCTGCATAATAAAAAATAAAAAATCCAAAAATAATCATTGAGCATGTTGCTGCACTGTATACACTGTAACAACCTTTGAAAACCTCTCACAACAACCAATCTTTGAAATGGCTAACCACTAACTGCTTATCCTAACTGTTCCACGAGTTTTGGTGTTTTGTGAGATATTTCTTTGCAGGATGACTCTAAGAGCTAGTTCACCTAGGAATCTTCATTGACATCACTCGAAGTACACCTTCCTAACACACAGCTAATCACTGTGTGCAGGAAGCAACTTCTTGTTGGATGAGATTAAGGTTCTCGGTTACACCAGCTCTCATAAGCATGAGCTCCATCGCGAGGACTACTCAGCTTCAATGCTCAACCACGACAATAACCAGGTTGGGGGAAGGCATCCCCTAGGTACCTAGGTAAGTGTACCTACACGATTATCGAGTCAGTCATAAAAAATAAAAATACCAAAAATATGTGGACACATGAAGGTCCATGCTTTTTAGAGTCTTATATAGTATAAGTCTTTGAAAATGAAAACCAAATAAAAATGTTAGTATAGATATGAGTCAATAAATAGGTAAGCCCTGAAGATGATCTTTAAAGATGAAAATGGTGAAAAACTGCTCTGTCATAATAGCTTCTAAGTGCCTAGTGTTTGGACATAGGTTTTTTCGAGTTTTGGCTTTAACTGTTTTGACATGAAGATTTGCTCTGAGTCTGAAACTTGTGGGTTGCATATGTTTGAACTAAGTCTAGGTACTTGATTGATCTGATTGAGAAAGTTTGAGCTGCTATTTATCTTGTTCTGAGTGACACTAGAGTTTTAGAGATTTATCTTTTAAAAAATGCAAAAACCTACATGATGAGTTCCTGTATGACAAAGCTTACATTCCCACCAGAGCCAAACATGATGAGATAGGCTAGATAAACTTCCACATATATCTTTGCTTGTCTTGCATTGAGTTTTGTCAACCTTTGTGACCATTGTGAGAGATTTGTCATGCTCTTGAATCAAGATCCACTTACACTCCACCTTTATATGCACTATTCTACACTGGAGTAGGCGCAACAACATGCCATTCCATCTACACCCATCCAAAAATATTTTGCTCCTACACTGGGAGAGAACACAAAAAATATTCCTCTTTAGATAGCCACCAAATAAATGCTCCAAGTTCTTTATTACTATCTGTTGACGGCTATTAATGACCAAATTTACCCATCAACTAACTCCTAAAAGAGGCACTTTGGCGATCACCAACATAGACTTAGGGTTTACACTGACGGAATTCCACGAGTTTTGGTGAATCTTGTTTCTGCAGGTACATATCGGAAAAGCTATAAAAAAATACCAATATGATAGATTACAAGCACCTTAATTGATAAATTAGAATGCACCATTGCGAAGAGCTCGTCGAGATGATCGAAACGGACATATCATTTGCTTTTTTCAGAGTTCCGGATGAAAAGATATCAATTCCACAGGAGGCTGCACTAGAAGACTCCACCGACCGGTCCCACCCCAGACCGGCCAGTCTGGCCCAAGCTCCAATCAGGCCCAGCTTTGGCCCAAGTGCTCCACCGCCTCAGTGTTGGTATAAATTAACTGCACTCCATTAAATAAGTTTTAAGTAGGATTATCCGCAAGCGCACAGATATCATACCAGTGTCACATTTTACCCGGAGGTTTTAAATATCATATCCACAGGGAACAGTTGTGATGATGACAAAATATATAGACTTAACCCTATAATTAGACTAGATAATATCAAGAAAGAGGAAATAACTATTGCACTCTAGTTCTAACAACCGGTAAGCTTTGAATAATACCGTTCTAATTGGGCAAGTCACCCGAATAGGAGAAGAAACAGAGTAATCTCCTACCAAGTACCTATCAGCCTATCTGTCCTATCAACGGGACGTGGACTACAGAGGAATCAACGAAGCTATAAAGTCACCTTCGCGCGCTACCACATATCCGGCTAATCAGGGGACATCCACAAGTAAACCTAGCCTAGACACCATGCATACACTACGAAATACTACTTCAACCAAGTAATGATCTAGATCAAAGCACTCAATATGAGCTGTGAACTTAAGAACAAATAAGAACAAGTTGCTTACTTGAATCGGAATGGCGAATACAAAAGTACCTCAGAACGCAGCTCCGGGCGAGGGAACTGAATCCAGAAGAATATAGCCACGAAGAAGCACCGACAGGCCGGAACTCCTCCAGAATCTCTACTCCTCTACTCAATCTCTCTAATCTCTAAACAAGACTAGATCTAGAAGAACTAGTTTCTCCTAATTGCTACATCTAGATGAACTAGAACTAGATGAACTAGAACTAGATCAACTAGAGGGACTCTAACCCTAATTATGTAGAGAATATGAAGCACCGGTGTGTAGAATGCCTCTAGGAGGGAGCCTTGGGCGTCATTATTGTTGACATTTCTAACGTCGCTACTAGAAATAGAGGTAAATCACTATCCCGAACAACGGCGCCAAAAAAATGCTTGTTGGTATTTCTTATGCACAACTAAAATATGAAGGATTCCGCAAGCGCCACGTAAAACCATTGTAGCATTTTTAGGGAGTATTCCGTGTATCGTTATTTATATTTTACCACCGGGAAACAATGGATAAAGACATTGATAGTTCACCATCATGTATCTACTAACTTAGTACACCAACTAGACTAGAGTAGGGGTAAAGGGTAAATGATAGGAGTTATGCATAATGACACACACGGGAGAATTCTATGATAAAAGAGTAAATAGCTAAAGTGAGAGGACAACGAGAGAGTTCAAGGTTCCTAAATATTTCTCTATTACTTGGGTTCTATAACAACTGATTTATGGAAGGTAAAGCAATAACACAATAACACTTCAGGACATCGTAACACTAGTCACGGAAAGGGTTGAGAAAGGGACTAGGAAGCTCGACCACGGTCCTACAAACACCAACCCTAACATGGTGGAATACGCCGGCCGCCGTGGCCGCCACCACCTGGGGCTACCACAACTATATGTTGGACTGGGTGCAATCTCAGGTAACCTATAGCCTAGACTCCATGTCTACACTAACGATTACTACTCTAATCACATATAATAACTAGAGCACCTAATACAGGCGGAGATCCTATGCTAAAGTATAACAACTATACTAGCCAATTAAATGTAATGCATAAAAGTAAATAGAGAAGATAAACTATATTAAAGCATAAGTCTTACAAAGAATAAATACAAAGACATACCAAAACTCTGATGACTCCTCCGAAGACTCCTCCGGAACCCGGGCGTAGCACCGCTCTCCCTAACTCTCAACTAGAACTAATCTACTACATTGGAAAGTCTAGCCCTAATTCTCTAGAGATGAGAGGTCATCCATTCGAGGGACACCTCTACATCTCCATAATAATGTGGTGCCCTCAGGGAGGGGGGTCTACCTCTTTATTTATAGTCTAGAAAAGCCTCCACCTCTTCTGGATAGGCGATGTGGGACTAATTCGACTTCGGCAACGGTGGGGATGCAAACCCTAAGGCGGTAGGAGGCCGTCCGTCGAAGCGGGCCTTGATTGGGCTCTGGAGGGCGCCGGGCGGCCCCCCGGTGGGGCGGGCGGCCCCACCTGTAGCAGGTGGGCCCCACCTTCGGTACGTCATCTTCTGGTGCCTTCTAGAGTCTTCTAGTGTTGGTTTCGGTGTAGAATTGATATCTTTTGACTCCGAACTCCAAATATAGCAAATGATATGTTCGTTTCGATCGTCTCGACGAGCCCGTCGCAATGGTGCTGTCCAATTCCCTATTTAAGATACTTTTATTTGATGAAAAATTGCATACTCCTGCAACACAAGTGAGACCACCAAAACTCGTGGAACTTGTTAGAATCAAAACCTACAACTATGCTTTATGGTTGATATCATGTTATATTGAGCAATAGTTGATGGTATAAAATAGGCGTTAAGGACCGTCAACAATTATATAGGCCGAGGTGGAGTAGGGGGCAAGGAACCACCACGTCATTGTTGGTATAAATTAACTGCACCCTATATTGTAATTATAATCAGATTATCCGCAAGCGCACATATATATACTGGTCAGCACTTCACCAAGATCAACCCAGTTTTAATATCGAACTCAAAGGAACAGTAGATGATTTATGACTACGTCTATGACTCTTAATCTAAAGGGGTACAAACAATCTAGAAAACTATTGAGAATGAGGAAATAGCTAATGTATTCTAGTTCCAACAACCGGTAAGCTTTGTATAATATCGTCTCATCGGACAAGTCACTCAAATAGGAGAAGAAACAGAGTAATCTCCTACCAAGCACCTACCAGCCTATCTGTCCTATCAACGGGACGTGGACAACGGAGGATTCAACGAAGCTATAAAGTCACCTTCACGTGCTACCACTATCCGGCTAATCAGGGGACATCTACAAGTAACCATAGCCCAGACACCACGTCTATGCTACGAATCACTCCTCCGACCTAGGAGCTACCCAAATCGAAGTACTCAATATAATATGAGTTGCAAACCTAAGAACGAATAAAAACAAGTTGCTTACTTGAATCAGAATGGCGAACACAAAAGTACCTCAGAACGCAGCTCCGGGCGAGGGAGCCGAATCCGCATTTAATCTGACTACGAAGAAGCTCGACAGTAGGGACTCCTCCAAATCTCTACTCCTCTACTCTATCTCTCTAATCTCTATCTTGATTGCTAGCCTAGATCTAGTGGATCTCTATCTAATGCTCTGGCTCTTCAACTCTTGATCTAGCTTCCTCTCAGGGGGGTCCCTTTATTTATAGCCCGGTGGGATGAATGCGCGCCATTGGATCAAACCGCGTAACAAGAGGCTGAGATGACTCCTCGGAGGCGGTGGAGGAAACTTCCAGAAGGAGGGACAAAACCCTAGTCTTTGGGGGCCGCCCGGCGCCATGGTGGGGCCTGCCCCCCACAGGGGTCTCGGTCCCCGGTTGCTTGGGGTTTCTTCTAGATCCTTCCCACGTCCCATTTGCGATATTTTCCGTGGCGGATAAGTTTCATGGTTAATATGCACTTTAATCCCTCTTTTAAGCTTTTCTGAATAATTTCCTAAAAAATACACAATTCACCAAAACTCGTGGAAATTATTAGTAATAACCCTATTCTAATAAATATTCATATATGATAGAGGGATATTTGCTAATAAAGATTGTATGTTAATAAGTGTCAACAATTACCCCACACTTAGGCTTTTACTCGTCCCGAGAAAAAGGTTAGTTTTAGTATAAAAGAATGAATATTTAATGCATAACTTGAGAATTCAATTATATAAAACTAATCTAGTTACCATGCTTTGTGGAATTTAAAGTGTCTACCATGAATCCTTGAGTGATTGAGGAGCAGGATAGCTTGAAACAGGTTACTCTTTTCCTTTAATTATGTCTATTGGAGAGTAAGTGGATTTTGCAAATAAAACTTAGATCCACCTTCTCTTATTTGTGGTGGCATCAACGGTTGTGATATTAATTAATTTGATATTCATAACCAAGGAGGGAAATATCATATTCCTAGATAGGAAAATCATCTACTCTTGGCATATTACGTTGGAAGGACCATGAGTTATTTTTAGACTAATTCTACTATCGAGCACATGCTCACATTTTTCATTGAGTTGAGATTCCGGACACTTGTCCCTTTTTATTTTCTCGTGATCTTTCTTTTGAGGTTCCGGACACTTGTCCCTTTTTATTTCCTCGGATTTTTTTTTGAATAGCTCATGTCTCCTTCACAATAATGCTCAAGAGAGTTTATTATATTTTTATTTCATTTTATTTTAATGATCTTTGGGAATATGATAAATCTCTCAACCCAGCCATAATAATTATAAATAGTAGAATGATATGATTATTTATTGGATTCCACTACAAAGAGAAGTGAAGCTAATTGTTTTAAATTTTTAAAATAAAATCTCCAAAGACAAATTATCAGGAATTGAGTACTCATTATTTTGCTATCTCACTTTCCACAATAACTTAAACAATCATGAGGTACTATAAATTTCACAAAGCAATCACGACTTCTAGAAAAAGTGTTATATAATTTATTTTCAAGTCATAGATTAAATGGTTTTTATCATCTCTTGAAAAAAATTAATATAAAGATTTATAATTCGGATAACAATTTAAAGTAAAATGTATGCAATTATATTGTATTTGACTCAAACCCGACCGTGACCGAGGTGAGAGGGCAGGAGGAGAGGCCGCGGTGCTGGTCGGCCCAGGCGCCGCCGGTCGGCGGGCCTCTGTGGCCCCGCAGTGGGTCCGCTTACAGGCGTGGTTATGGTGTGATTGTGTTCCGAATTACACCATTTTTCGATCAAATTTTCATTCCATGGTCGTGATGTGCTCTCCCACACTTGTTTTTCTGTATACTTTTCTGTGCAATATGTGGAGACAAACACATACAAAGAATAGAGAATAGAGTAGATAATAAAACATTAATATAAAAGATAAGGCACTTTAGTCATTTATAGCGGTGATAAAATATAACTTGACAGACGCTTTAACGACTGAGCTAACGACTGCCCTAGCTCATTAGGCTTTGTCCTAAGAAAAATTTATGACTCGACCGACTCAATTAACTAACCAAACCTAGCGGAATTGTGCCTTATTAATAGATAACTAGGCAATTAATGTTGCCCTTCATTGTTGAGGCCCTGAATTTCCTCCTTGAGGGTCTCAACCTCTGCTTCGAGCTTGTTTTTATCGCGCTTCAGACTGCGGATTAACTTGATGTTAGTCTCTATCTACTTCGCCATATCGTTCATGATCTTGTCCCTTAATTTGTCAGATGTCTCTAAGCCTTTAACAGTGTTGGAGAGGCCTTCAATCCTCTCACTAAGAATGCGTAAAGAAAGCTGGGGCTGCTTAGGAACCTTTTCGAGTGCTAGTGCTAGTGCAGCTCTCTTTCTCTTGGGCTTAGGTGGGATGTGCTCAGTGTAGCAGACCTCGTTGGGGTTTGTGCGAACTTCTTGGACAGCGGGACGAGCATTGGTGTACTTGGCGCATTCCAGCTTTCCTTTCTTGTCGGTTTGGACCGACAAGAGCCGTTCATTGTTCCTAGGTGGAAGAAGTGGAGTACCCTTTGGAATAGCAATCTACTTCCCCTTAGCACCTCCTTCAAGCAGCAGTCTTGCAGGTGGTGGTGGAAGAGCAGATGGATCTTGTATGTAGTAGGCTTGCTCGTTGCGCTGGGGTACCATAGCAACTTGCTTCGGTGGCACGACGGCGAGAGGCTTCGGCTGCGCGAGGACGAGGGCCTTCGAGTCCTCGCTGGGGATGTTGTTGAAGTCCGTGCTGAAGGAGACGATCGCCTTGTTTGCCACTGCTAATAGATCTAGATTGGAGAGTTTCTCTAGAGAAGAGAGGTGGCTGGTTATGGGATACTATTGAGGGGGGTCTAGGTACGTATTTATATGGGTTTTCAGGAGACAGGATGAGGACAAATCTAGGTTATACGGGGTTCGTACGAAAGAATATCCGAACGCGGTTGGATAATACGCGAATATACGTAGGAAGGGTGTAGAAGGATAGAGAACGAGAGTCGGGACGAGAGGGGGCAGGGGGGCGCCGCCCGGCCCCACATGGGCGCCGACCGGCCCCACCAGGGGTCCACTCTAGGTGCCCTTCTGCGTGGTGCCTTCGGTCTCTACCTACTTTACGTTAGTTGCATTTTTGGAAAAAAATTTCGTACCGAAAAAGAATAGCGCTTAATAAATTGGTAATTGGATAAAATCCAATTCATCAACTACTCCCGAATCAAATGGTTCTAGAAAAAATTTTAGTCGGTGTCCATTTATCTTGAATAACGTACATTCGCTTGATTGTAGAGTTACTGCTCCATGTGGTGATGAATTCACGACGGTGAATGGTCCTTCCCATTTGCTTCACAATTTTCCAAGCCCGAATAATTTAAACCTGGAATTAAAAAGTAGTACCTTATCTCCGGGTGCAAACTTCTTCTTCTTGATCCTCTTATCATGCCATCTCTTCGTTCGTTCTTTATAGATCTTCGAATTGTGATAGGCTTTCTCTCTCCATTCTTCCAGTTCTGATAGTTGCATTTTCCTCTTCTCTTCGGCGGCTTCTAGATCCATGTTCCATCTCTTGATAGCCCAGTGAGCTTTATGTTCTAATTCCACGGGTAAATGGCAGGTCTTACCATATACCAGTTGATATGGTGACATACCTAAAGGTGTTTTGTAAGCTGTCCGGTATGCCCATAGTGCATCGGGTAACCGATCCTTCTATAAAGTTCCCATCTCATTTACCGTTTTCTAAAGAATATTTTTGATTTGTTTATTTGATGTTTCTGCTTGGCCACTTGTCTGAGGATGATATGGAGTAACGACATTATGTCGTATTCCATGTGCTTGTAAGTATAAGTGAAACTTCTTGTCTGTGAAATATGTTACTCCGTCACTTATAACCATCCTTGGTGTTCTAAATCTCGGAAATATAACCTCTTCGAACATCTTCTTCGAGCGTTTGGAATCAGCATTCTTGCATGGCGTAGCTTCTACCCACTTGGATACATAGTCAACTGCCACCAAAATGTAATCATAATTCTTTAATTTCATAAATGGTCCCATGTAATCGATTTTCCAGACATCAAAGAGCTCTATCTGAAGATTGTTGGTGAGTGGCATAACATCTCTAGCATTGATATTTCCGTACCTCTAACACGACCCACATCTTCGAATGAAACCTTTGGTGTCTTCATACATGGTTGGCCAAAAGAAACCACTTTGCCAGATTTTTGCATGAGTGCGGAATGCCCATAATGACCTCCATATGGTGATGAATGGCATTTCTGAATGATCTGCATGCCTTCCTCCACTGGTACACATCTTCTAAGTAGCCCATCTGAACAAACCCTAAAGAGGTATGGTGGATCCCATATGTGGAGACGATTTTTATAAATAAGCTTCTTTTTATTTTCTCCTGGTGGTACGTAACCTGCAACCATAAAGTTGACAATATTCGCGTGCCAAGGGTCTGTCTTGGTCACTTTAAACAACATGTCATCTCCTAATGAGTCTTCATCTTATTAAGCGTGGTTTAGCATCTTTCTTAGTGAGCAAATATTTAAGAGCAAAGCATGATCAAGTATAAACAATTATTTTAGCTCCAACTAAGTAAGACCTAAATTTATCAATAGCAAAAACAACACCAAGAGTTCTTTTTTCGGTTGTTGCATAATTTAATTGTGCTTCTGTCATTGTTTTGCTAGCATAGGCAATTGTATGATGCGTTTTTTATTTTTTTGTTTGTCCTAAAAACTGCTCCTACAGCGTAATCACTAGCATCACACATAATTTCAAAAGGTAAAGTCCAATCGGGGGTTGAATAATTGGTGCTTTGATGTAAGTACTTTCTTAAGAATATTAAATGATTCTAAGCATTCATCATCAAATTCAAAAGATACATCCTTAGCTAATAATCTAGTCATTGGCCTAGCAATTTATGAGAAGTTTCTTATAAATCTACGATAAAAACCACAATGACCAAGAAAGCTTTAGATTTCTTTTATATTAACAGGTGGAGGTAGTTGTTCAATTACTTCAGTTTTAGCTTTATCTACCTCTATACCTCTTTCTGACACTAGGTGTCCTAACATTATCCCTTCTCTAACCATAAAATGATATTTTTCTAATTGAGGACTAAGTGTTTTTCTTCACATCTTTATAAAACCCTATCTAAATTTTCTAGACAATCATCAAAAGTTTTCCCATAAACTGAAAAAATCATCCATAAAACTTCTATGATTTCTTCTATCATATCAGAAAATATAGACATCATGCATCTTTGAAAAGAAGCGGGTGCATTACATAATCCAAAAGACATTCTACGATAAGCATAAGTTCCATAAGGATATGTAAATGTGGTTTTGCTTTGATCATCGGGGTGGATAGGAATTTGGTGATATCCTGAATAACCATCAAGGAAACAAAAGAAAGAATGATTGGCTAAGCGCTCTAACATCTCATCAATGAAAGGTAGAGAAAAATGGTCTTTCTTTGTTGCCTTATTGAGTTTTCTATAATCTATGCATATTCGCCATCCATTGGGAGTTCTTAGGGGTATTAATTCATTTTTATTATTTTAAACAACTGTCATTCCTCTCTTTTTAGGTACCACTTGTACAGGGCTTACCCACTCACTATGCGGTACGGGATATATAATTCCTGTATGCAAAAGTTTTAAAACCTCTTTCTTTACAACTTCTCTCATCGCATTCTGGAGTCTACGTTGAGGCTCTCTTGAAGGTGTAATTTCTAGATCGGTTGGTATACGATGGGTGCACATGACAGGGCTAATCCTTTTAAGGTCTTGGAGTGAATAACCAAAAGCAAAGCACGATATTTTTCTAAAACAGTTATTAGTTTATAAGACTCATCATCAGAAAGTTTATCACTTATAATCACAGGATAATCTTGATCATTGTTTAGAAAAACATATTTCAGTCCAGAAGGTAGTGGTAAGCTCAATAGGAGGTTAAGGTGGCTCTAATAATTCATCAGGTATTGAAAAGAACTGGATATCATCTTCTAAATCAGGTTCAATAAAATTATCGAATTCAATAGCCTTAACCTCTTCTATTGGGTCTAATTCGGAAAGGGGTTACGCTTTTAACTTTTCTTTGCATGAGTTATAGGTATTGAAAAACTAAATCCTTTCCCAAACTCAATGTTTAATTTACCATCGTGACCTTCTTGAAAAAGTTTTATTATTGGTACTCTAATCATTACATCGAAATTCCAAACATCAAAAATATAGAAATTTAATGAATACGGAAATCATTAATAACAATAGAAAGTGCACTTAAAACTCCTAAGCTAGGAATAATGTGTCCTGCACATTTCTTTAATAATTTATTTGTAGGAATTAATGGTATGTCTTTTAAGAATTCTTTAGCAAAAGTATAGGAATAATTATCACTAGGTTATATAAAGCCTCAAAAGGATATGAATCTACTTGCAACCTTATAGCGACAGTGGGTGAATTAAGGTGAATTATTTTAGAAGATTGCTCAGATTCTATTAATCAATCATCACCCAAAATAAAGATTAATTCTCTTGTTATTTCTTTAAGAAATTTTAAATCATCAGGATGTGAAAGATTTGGATCAAAATCCCTAGATTGTTGGGGTTAAATAATCTTACGATAGAATGTAGTATTCCCATAATCATTAAAGAATTTATCCTCAATTTCAAACATCCATTCAGAAGTTGGAGTTATCTCCTTCTCCTTAGCTAGTTCAGGTTCTAATTCAACTATAGATTGAGATGAATCAGGTAAAAGTTTATTTTCAGCTAACAGAGATTCTTCTTCTAACAACTCTTCTTTTTCTTCGGGAAGGCCATTTAAGATATTAGTAAGAATAGTTTCAGCATGCTCAACAGTAATATGCATAAATGCTCCACCCGTGGCCAAATTAAGGTATTCCTTATTTTTATCATCAAGGCCTAAAAAGAAATATTGTAAAAGCATGGGTTCTGGTAAAGCAAGATTAGGTCCAGAATTTACAAAGCCATCAAAACAATCCCAAGCCTTGTCTAGCGATTCATTGTCTAATTGTTTGAATCCTATGATTTCAAAACAAAGTTTAGCGACCTTTTCTCTTTGGAAAGAATTTAAGACAAAAGTTTGTTCTTAATATTTTCCAATCTCCTTGACTACTTCCAATATGGCGATTATACCATTTCTTAGCTCGCCTCGTTAATGAAAACGAAAAGAGATTTCATCTTAAAGTTTCATCGGCCATGCCTTTAATACTTAGACATGAACATGCCTGTTTCAAAATCAGTTAAATGGGAATAGGGGTTTTTCGCTAGAATTACCGAAAAAGTATGTTCCTAAACTAATTTGATTAATCCGGGCGTAACTCATAGCCGGATGATGTGACGGGTTTAGAAGATTCTTTTTGGTCGGAGGTACGATCCCGATGGTGCTCCGTATTGATATAAAAGTTGAGATTCATTTTTTTATAATATATTTTTATTTTTTATTATTTTAAGATAAAAGGATAATAATAAATTAAGATAAACTAAAGTCAAAATCAGCAAACCGTTCAGCGGCAACGACGCCCGAGAAATGCTTGTTGGTATAAATTAAGCGCACCCTATATTGTAATTATAATCAGATTATCCACAAGCACACAGATATATACTGATCAGAACTTCACCAAGATCAACCCGATTTTAATATCGAACCCAAAGGAACAGTAGATGATTTATGACTACGTCTATGACTCTTAATCTAAAGGGGTACAAACAATCTAGAAAACTATTGAGAATAAGGAAATAGCTAATGTACTCTAGTTCCGATAACCGGTAAGCTTTGTATAATATCGTCTCATCGGGCAAGTCACTTGAATAGGAGAAGAAACAGAGTAATCTCCTACCAAGCATCTATCAGCCTATCTGTCCTATCAATGGGACGTAGACTACAGAGAATTCAACGAAGCTATAAAGTCACTTTCGCGTGCTACCACTATCCGGCTAATCAGGGGACATCTACAAGTAACCATAGCCCAGACACCACGTCTATGCTACGAATCACTCCTCCGACCTAGGAGCTACCAAAATCGAAGTACTCAATATAATATGAGTTGCAAACCTAAGAATGAATAAAAATAAGTTGCTTACTTAAATCAGAATAGCGAATACAAAAGTACCTCAGAACGCAGCTCCGGGCGAGGGAGCCGAATCCAGACGAATACAGCTACGAAGAAGCTCCGACAGGCCGGGACTCCTCCGAATCTCTACTCCTCTACTCTATCTCTCTAATCTCTATCTTGATTGCTAGCCTAGATCTAGTGGATCTCTATATAATGCTCTGGCTCTTCAACTCTTGATCTGGCTTCCTCTCAGGGGGGTCTGGCCCTTTATTTATAGCCCGGTGGGATGAATGCGCGCCATTGGATCAAACCGACGTAACAAGGGGCTAAGATGACTCCTCGGAGGCGGTGGAGGAAGCTTCTAGAAAGGAGGACGAAACCCTAGCGTATGGGGCCGTCCGGCGCCATGGTGGGGCCGGCCGGCCCCGCCTGGTGGGGTCTCGGTCCCCGGTTACTTCAGGTGTCTTCTAAATCCTTCCCACGTCCTATTTGCGATATTTTTCGTGGCGGATAAGTTTCGTGGTTAATATGCACTTTAATCCCTCTTTTAAGCTTTTCTGGATAATTCCCTGGAAAATACACAATTCACTAAAACTCGTAGAAATTATTAGTAATAACCCTATTCTAATAAATATTCATATATGATACAGGGATATTTGCTAATAAAGATTGTATGTTAATAAGTGTCAACAGTCATTGATCCGCGTCTTCATGTTGTGTGCACCGTCGGATCAAACCGACCTTAGATCGACGGAGGGATACTTTGCTTGGCTTCCAAGGATGCGTGGGAGAAAGACTCCAGAAGGCGGCCGGCCCCACCTGGTCTCCCCTATGGGTCCCGCTTCTTTGGGTGTCTTCTAGATCCTTCCTGAGCCTGATGACGATGTTTGCCGTCACGGATAAGTTTCGTGATAATTATGCACTCTAATCCCTCTTTTATACTTTTCTAGAATAATCCCTGGAAAATACTGAATATACAAAACTCGTGGAAATTATCAGTTAAAATCCTAGACTAGTGTGTATTTATGTATCCTTTCATGTCTAAAGTTCTAATAAATATTGACGTTATCCACCGTCAACAACTCTCCCAAACTTACCTTTTGCCAGTCCCTTGGCAAACAACCTAAGCCTAATTATTAAAATATTTGGATCAGGAGTTGCTACAATACTTTTATTTCTTTTAAGCATACTTACTTTTAAACATAAATTTTCCTCTGGTTTAGACAAAACTGCTCTAACTTTCAAACTTACCCATTTTACCTTTAACTGTGAAGCTTTACAGCTTTTACATAAGTCTTGAGCAATCAAAAGATAGAACAATCAAGTCAAGCACTATGTCTCAAATTATTCACAGTACCAATATTCCAGAGTTTTGTAAGTTTTCGAAATAAAACTCAGAGCATGATTGTATGACACCCTCAAGTCTCTTAATATATATGGTATTTATGGATCTCACTGAGGCATTAATAATGTCGTACCTTCCTACAACTAAGCATTTATAGTGGAGCTCGTAGGAGTGGCAATAACAAAGATGAACATACTTGCAATTCATATATTATAAAATCAAACAATGGATCCACAGAGAATCGAGGCATACAATCAAATCAAGATATGCATGTGTGTGGTGCATGGTGGATAGGTGTATATATGGTTTTTAGTGGCTAATCCTAATTCTACTTTTGCTCTTTTGAAAATAACTCCCTCCTTAGAGCTTTTCACGGGAAAACATGGGCTATCTTTATTCTCTCTTTTTTTTAATCTGCGAGGCAGACATCTATGTACCCATTGTTTTAATTGTTGGGACACTTGTCCATCTTTTACTCCCCTTTTTCTTCTTCTTTCTTTTTTCAATACTTTTGCATAGCCACATGCATCCTTTGAATATAAATAATTGGAGAGATAATGATAAGAACTTAGAGCAATTAAATGGAGCTGTCCTATAGGATATATTTTTGGGTGTTCACTCCCAGTGTAGGAGAGAAAACACTTTTAAGGTGGATCTGGATAAAAGTGGAAAAATAACTGCGCTTACATCCCAGAGTAGGAGTAATGCATATGTGGGTGGAGTGCGTAAATGATCTTGATTTTAAAAGCATGACAAGGCTCTCATAAGGTATACACAAAGGTTGACTAAACTCAATGCAAAGCAAGTAGCATGAATGTGCAAAGGTTTTCCTAACTCTATATGTATCATATATGGCTTTGGTAGGAATTTAAACTTTATCATATAAGAGCTCATCATGTAAGATTTTGGGTTTTTGAAATAAATCTCCAAAACTTAGTAATACTAGGAATAAAATAAATAGCAGCTTAGACCTTCATGTGTCATATCAATCAATTACCTAGACTCAACTCAAGCATATGCCTCCACAAATTTCAGGTTCAGAGTAAATTCTTATATCAAAGTAGTCATATCCAAAACTCAGGAAAATTCATGGTTGAAAACTAGGCACTTGAAAGGAATTACAGTAGAGCAACTATTCATCATCTCCAAGACAAAATTTTAATATTCTCCAGTTTTTATTTGACTCTTACTAACTAGACACACTCTATGATCACACCTTAATATATAGATAAGTATTTTGTTTTTAATTTTAATTTGTTATTTATCTTTTTATTTCTATTGGACTCACAAGACTCTAAAGACATGGACCTTCATGTACCCATATATTTTTGATATTTTATGACTATATAAAATAGACTCGATAATCGCCTAGGTATAGTTACCCGATAACTAGGGGATGCTCCTCCCCCAAGCTAGATGTTTGCAATACTTGGTGTTGACGATCTTTAGAGTGAGCTAACCAAATAGCGGTCCTGGTGGGTGCCAGCGATAGACTCTCTCCTTATCATAATGTTGTTCTGCATAATTACACTCCAACAAGAAAACCAAAATTCGAGGCTCAAATTTAATAATAGGTTAGCGGTCACCAATAAGTAATTGATTATTTTTATGAGTTGATTTCAAATTGATAGATTCTAACAGGATTCTCTTTTTATGATTTCTATATATATATATATATATATATATATATATATATATATATATGTATATGTATATATGTACTGATGGAAATCATTGTTTTTTTTCTGTGTCTTTCTCATTTGTGATGCTCATGCGCTTTCTGCGTGTGGTCTTGTTGTGCTTCTCTGTTTGATACCGTGGCTGCATTTGTCTTTGTTCTTGCCTGGTATGTGCATCAATTTCATTTTTATTGTTGTTCTTCTATGTTTCTTTTTCAAGTTCTATTCAGCTTCATAAAGAGAAATGCTCTATGATTCATAGTACCTTATATTTTCTTGACACCTGTTATGTTATACTGTATGTGCTTACCTATGCTCTTTTATTCAATTTGTATGCTGACTGTTTTCTATATAGCGTTCTTCTTCACCATCATTCCCTTAGCTACTTATTTCTGTTATATTGGGTGTCTTTTCTTCGCTGTTTACTTACTGACCCCCTTTTTCCCTTACCTTTTTTTTGCTTTCCGTTTCCTTTTTTGGTCCACAACAATTGGTTCCTCTTATGTGCTTCCTTTCTTCTTTTTATTGGGTTCCTCTAGATTTGGTCTTCCCTTCCTGCTTGAGAATTATTTTTTTCACTTGTATTTATTTACGGCTGCTTACTGTTCCTTCTCGTCCTGGAGGGACAGATACGGGTGGCCTCTATTTTTTTGGGTTTTTTTCTCCACATCTGTGATGATTTCTATTCAGGCTTCATATGTTTCCCTTCTTCAAGCTGTTGCAAATCGGTGCCGCCTTCCATATGTTGCCTTCGTCCATGAGATTACTGGGGACAGCGATTATTTATGTGGTGTTGAGCTGCACCTACCTCCAGCAATTGCGCCTGCTCTTCCAAGACAGCTGTTCTTCTGGGCACCTCTGAGGACTGATCTTCTTACTGCGTATGATGCAGCGGCATTCCAGGCTGTATGTTGTTTACAGTCCATATATGGATTCATTGTGTTGGATTACAGTTCTCAGCGATTAGTTTCTTATGCTACAGCTTTTTCGGGCCTCCACTTTTGCTTTGGCTACGCCTGTTAGGTTGGCTAGGATGATTACGCAAGCTGAGAACATTTTCTCTTTAGTTAATCCTGGGTTGCTTCTCCAGGCTCAGCAGTTCTTGTATGTTGTTGAGGCTTTAAACTGTATCGTATTCAGGCTCCTTTAATAATATATAGATATATATATGTGTACATATATGTGTGTATATATACCTGCTCCTCTGCGCGTTGATATTATTCATGGTTCACCTTTTCTTGTCATGTCTATTTTGACTGCTGTTTTTGGCTTTCTTTTATGGGTTTTTTTCCTCTTCTCATTTGCCTTTCCTTCTACGTTTTGACTTATGCTGTTGGTTTTTGACCTTGTCATTACTGTTTTCTCTCTCGGTGTTTTTCTTGGTGTTCTTTGCTATCTTAGTTTGTTACATGCTTCGTTCCCTTTTCTTTCTACTCAAGGCAGACTTCGGTCCCATGGAGACCACACGTCGTCATCGGTGTGCTGTTGTTCAACCATGTATGTTTACATTGTTACCCTAATGTGCTTAGTCCTCTTTATTGTTGTTAAGTTATCTTGCTTTATATTATTCTGTGTCCCATGGCATTTTAAATACCTTAGCTTTTATTTTTTGTGCTTGTTTCTATGTGTGCGCTGGGTAATTTATATGCCTATGTGGGCTTTAGCTGCTTCTACGTCACGTGCTCCATGCCGATCGGTACCAAATCAGCATAGAGATAGTATGTGTATTCTCTCTTGTCTGCAGGATTCTCCTTTTTCATATGCAGTACTGATTTAGTTGTCTTCGTTTTTGATGTTGTCAAATTAGGTGTCCCTGCTGTTTATAGACCGATCATCTCTGATCCTTCTGAGCGGCGTCGTAAGCGAAAAAGGTTGTTAGAAGAGCATCGTTTGGTTTGGGCAGGTACAGGTTATTTAATGTTATGGTTCGTTGCACGCGCTCTATCTTTCCCTTATGTCCCTTTCTTAGCCTTTCTCCTCTTTATCAGCGACGTCCCGTATTGATACGTCTTCCTTCGAATGTGGTCACTTTGATGATGCATATATAAATGCTCTAAAAGGTATTCTTAAGGTTCTACTTCTCTAAGGTTTCTCTAACTTAGTTATTCTCTCAGACTTCCTCTGCCTAACTCTTGTTATCCCCTAAATGCTAAATTTTCTTATCCATTACCGTTTCTATTGCCTGTTGCCTATTTCGTTCTATGGTTTCATAAACACCCTTTGATATTGCCTTCCCTATTACCTCTTGCCAATTTCCTTTCACATTATTCCATCCTTCACGTTTTCATCAATAGTTTCATATCCAGAAAGATCCTATTATGGCTCACCAGATTATGAGTGTTCATATTGTCGTGCCATTTTTTAGCATGGAGAGAGGGTTAAATCAGAGTCTTCTCATGCTAATGGCCGAGTTGTCTAGTACAATTGTTGCAGAGGTGGTAAAGTCTCAATCCCGCCTTTCCAATCCCATCCAGAGCCTTTGCATACTTTGGCCAAGTTCAATGGAGATGCATGTTCTAACAAGTTTATGAAAAATATAAGGCAGTATAATTGTTTGTTTGCCTTTACATCCATGGGTGCTAACATTGATCGTTCCATGAATGATGGTCGTGGGCCACCTATTTTCAAAGTCAATGGTCAGGTGCACCATCGGATTGGCTCTTTGCTGCCTCGAGATGGGAGTCCGCCAAAATTCTTGCAGCTCTATATATATGATACGGCCAATGAAGTCTCCAATAGAATTCAGTCGTTAGCATCAGCTGAATCACATCATCAGTCATTAGATCCGTCTATTACTCAGGCCCTAATCAATATGCTTGATGAGCATAACCCTTTTGCTAAGAAATTTAGAATGGCTCACGACAGATTACAAAGTGGAGACAGTGAGGATTTCATTATAAGAATCATAGAAGCTCATGAGGGTGATCCAGTACAATATAATCTCCCCACAACTGACCAGCTAGCTATGCTTGTTGTTGGAGATTTCTCCTTGGACACGTTTAGACGTGATATAGTTCTTGAAACACACTCTGGTCATTTACAAGAAATATCATCTTTGCATCCTGCTTATATGGCATTGCAATATCCTCTTTTGTTTCCATATGATGAGCGTGGATTCCAGGTTGGTGTGCTTTATGATGGTGTTGCACCAACTACTAATAATGCTCATACGAAGATTAGTATGCGAGACTATTTCTGTTACATGTTTCATTATAGGCAAAACTAGCCTAATCCATACCTTTCTTATGGCCTTCTTTCTAGTCAAGCTAAGGTTGATGCTAGAGCCTCTATAGACGAGAGTAGGCTGTGGTACATTCTTGACAAGCAAGATGACCTTAGAGTTGAGAATATCCAGGGTGTCTCTGATGCTCTTGATCGTGGTTGTTTGCATGGTAGTGAAATGGGGAAAAGGACCATTCTTCCCTCATCTTTTACTGGTGGCCGGCGTTACCTGATCCAAAATTATCATGATGCAATTGCAATATGTAGGACCTATGGTCCTCCTGATTTCTTTGTTACTTTTACATGCAATGCGAAATGGCCGGAGATAGCCGAAGGAATTCTTGATGCAGGCCAAAGGCCAAGTGATAGGGCTGATATTATTGTTAGAGTTTTGAAGAGCTTCTAAATGATATAAAAAGTGGCAAAATTTTTGGTTCTTGCCCTGCAGGTATTTTTTTCATATTTGTACATATCCTTCTATTGTGATTACTTCCTCCTCCTTGTTGCCTTGTTGCTCACATTGTCCTGTTTTCTGTTTGCTTTGGTTTGTTATAGCCCATGTCTATTTATTTACGAGTTATCACATTGTTTGTACCTCATGTTTCTACCCTGTTGCTTTCTTTGTTTATGTTATTCCTCTCACTCTGCTTTTTCTCTTTGTTTATGTTGCCTGTTCTGACTTTTTATGTACTGTTTCCCTATACATGATTCTTTATGTCGGTGCAAGATTATATATTTAGACTACCTTATTTCAAATTAGTACATTCACATTAATTATGGAATTATTGTTTTTTATTTGTTTGTGTGCTGGTTACCTGTATTGTCCTACTCATCATACACGATGCATTATGTTTATTTATATTATTTTAGTTTTCCTATGTTTAGAGGTTCTTATATAGACTGCCCAATAGTTATTGTCAGTGCTCCTCTTACTGCTGCATATTTATTTATGTTTTCCATTTGATTCCTGTGTTGTAGTATTGCACACGGTAGAGTTTCAGAAATGTGGTCTGCCTCATGCTCATATTATTCTTTGGGTTTCTGTTGATACCACGCAGCCAACCCCATCATTTATAGACTCATTTATTAGTGCAGAGATACCAGACCCAAGAGAGGATCCATTAGGTTATGCCTTTGTGGCAGAACACATGATTCATAGGCCTTGTGGGAAAGCTAATATGGCCTGCCCTTGTATGAAAAATAATAGATGCTCCAAGAAATTTCCAAAGGCTTACCGGGGAAGAAACACCGGTCAAGTGAAAATGGATTTGCTCTCTATAGACGTCGCAAAAATGATTTATTCATACAAAAGGGAGGTGCCGATTGGACAATTCCTAGGTTGTGCCCTATAATATGGCCTTCGCTCAAGAAATTCAGGCTCACATCAATGTAGAATGGTGTAATAAAAGCACTTTTATCAAATATCTTTTTAAGTATGTCACAAAGGGCCTGCATCGTAGTAAGGTTTATTTCTGAGAGGATCCGTGGTGGTATTAGCACTCCCTATGACGATCGGACTCGAACCATCAATGAGGTTAAGGAATACTTAGATTGTCGTTATATTTGTGAGCAAGATGCTTGTTGGCGGGTATTTGGATACGATATTCATAGGCATTTTCCCTCTGTTCAGAGATTGCCTGTTCATCTACCTAATGAAAATTTCATCTCATTCAGTGCTAAAGCAAATATGTCTCGTCTTCTGACAGAAGAGTTCCCCTGTAGGACTATGCTCACGCAATGGTTTGTTATTAATCAGACTCATGCTACAGCAAGAGATCTAACCTATTGTGACTTCCCTTCTAAATGGAGATGGGAAGACTCATCTAGATCTTGGGAACGTCGTGTTCGAAAAAGCGCAAAGATAGGTCGTATTCATTATGTGCATCCTACGCCCGGTGAGCGTTACTTCCTCGGGATCTTTGCTCCTCGTGGTCAAAGGAGCGCGTAGCTTTGAGGAGGTCCGGACCTTTGAAGGTATATGTTATCCTTGTTTCAAGGATGCTTGTAGAGCCCGTGGCCTTCTAGGCGATGATCAAGAGTGGTATAATGCTTTTTGACGAAGCCGCATCGTGGGCTACGTCTATGCAATTGAGAAAACTTTTTGTTACAATGCTTCTTTTTACGTGAGGTAGGAGATGAACATACCTTCTTTGAAAAAAGTGTGGCGTCGATGGTGATGACATTCAAGTATCAATTTAGAGATATGATCGGTAATCAAAACTACCGGATGGTAGACCATGAAATCAGGGATTCTCTTCTTGGTGATCTTGCAACTTTATTTGCTCAAAGTGGTAGCAATATACGCAATTTTAGTCTACCACAACCAACAAATACTGAGCCTTTTGTTCACACTAACCGTTTGGTCGAAGAGGAGCTATCTTATAATGTCCCACTCCTGTCGGATGATACCGCCTTTTTTCAGCCCTTAATGAAGAACAGATGCATGCCTTTACCTCCATCCTTGATAGAGTCACACATAATCAACATGGTTTCTTCTTTGTCTCGGGGTATGGTGGGACAGGGAAAACCTTTCTTTGGAATTCTCTGGTTGCTCATCTCAGATCTTAAAAAAAATTGTTTTGACTGTGGCATTTTCAGGTGTAGCTTCTCTGTTATTACCTGGTGGTTGAACTGCTCATTCTTGTTTTAAAATACCTTGTAATCTGGATGACAGTACTATCTGTGATATTAGGAGAGGCAAGTATGCTAGGTGAGCTCATCCAAATGACATCATTAGTAATTTGGGATGAGGCTCTTATGACTCATAGAGAAGCTTTTGAAGCTCTAGATAGAACATTTCGAGATATACGGTCCCAGAGCTCTCCTGAGGCAGCTTCATTGCCGTTTGGAGGCAAGGTGGTTGTTTTAGGTGGTGACTTGAGGCAGATACTACCTGTTGTTGAAGGTGGCACTCAGCCACAGATTGTTGCCTCCACTATTGTCAACTCTTCTCTATGGGCTTCTGTTACTGTTCTCACTCTTACTAAAAACATGAGGCTTTCATCCCCTTCCTTAGATATTAAGGCACAGGAGGAATTGCGCGCCTTTGGTCGCTGGATTCTCGATGTTGGGGAAGGCAAGGTAGATTCATTTACGAAAGAAGGCGAAGATACACCTTCGTGGATCAAAATACCTTGTGACCTTCTTTTAATGCCAACGGAGCATAACCTTGGTTGCATTATAAATGTAGTTTATCCTAATTTCAATGTCATGCATTCAGACTCTTCCTATTTAAAAGAACGAGCTATTTTAACCCCTACAAATGACCTGGCAGAGACAATCAATATGCATATTGTATCTTTACTCCCTTATCAGGAAAAAGAGTACTTAAGTTGTGATAAAGCAGAGAAAACACCAGGCACCCATGATGTGACCTTCTATATCCAATGGAATTTCTCAACTCTTTGAATGGGAAGAATTTCCCGTGCCATCGCCTTGTTCTAAAAGTGGGTGTTCCTATAATGCTCTTGCGTAATTTAAATCAATCTGATGGCCTCTGTAACGGTACACGCCTTGTCATCACTGCGCTTGGAGATAGAGTCATTCAACGCATAATTACAGGAAACCATACTGGACAAACTGCTGTTATTCCTCATATTTCTCTCAGTTTGGATAATACAAAATGGCCATTTAGCTTACACCGTCGTCAATTTCCGATCAAAGTATGCTATGCTATGACTATTAACAAGAGTCAGGGCCAAACACTTTCTTCTGTAGGTGTTTACCTTAAAAAACCAGTGTTCACACATGGACAGCTATATGTTGCTTTATCACGTGTGACATCGAAAAAAGGGCTCAAAATCCTTATAGAAGATGAGAATGGCCAGTGTACTGATGAGACTAGAAATGTTGTCTACCGAGAGGTCCTAGCTGCAGTGCCACCTCCATGTATCAATCAACAAATCTTATTATAGTAATTCTATGTATATATTACATGTGTACCTCCCTTGTACATACAGACGTTATATTATTCCATGTATACATATATGCATATATGTTCCTCAGACTTGCTGCATAGGTCTTTCTCACGTTTGTAGTATTTTGTCTCAGGTACCTATGTTTCTAACATTTAGTATTTGTCGTTTCCTTACTGTTGTATTGTCTCCGATTCTGACTTCTATTACGTATGTGTTTCTTATGTCATCTAATTTGTGTCTTACTTTGTACGGAACATTGCCATGGCTCCTCCGACAAATCTCACTCCGTTATCAAAACTGAAACCAAGGGATATTAAAGCCGTTGTGTGTGCTCATGTTATTAGGAAATGGAATTTTACAGGCAGAGATGAGGATGGCCCAATCTTACATGTTGATCTTATCCTTGCTGATGCAGAGGTATATAAAACTACACATTTACCATGCATATATCCAATCTTCTACTTTCCTAAATCTACTATGCCCTATCTTAAATCAAATTTACACAGGGCAATGTTATCTATGCTGAGATTCCTAGAGATCATGTCGATGCTAAAAGTCCTCTTATACAACCTGGCAAAGTATATACAATCAGCAAGTTTAGGGTCAAGGCTGCCAAGTCATCGTACATGCCAGTTAAGGGAGATACTATGATAGAATTCACGCATTACACAGAGGTCCGTGTTGAGACAAATCCATCAGATACATTCCCAATGAATGTATACACAATTGTTCCGTTCAATGAAATACTTTCCCATGCCAAGGAATTCCCAGATTTTATTGATACAATTTGCTCACAGTATTTATCTTTCCATGTTGCTCTGTTCTTTTCAAGCTATATAATTACCTTTGTTATTGAATCCTATGTTTCTATTACACAGACGTTATTGGCGTCATCACCAAGGTGGATCGACAGACAGGAGCACGTTTATCAGGTCAAACTACATCAACCAAGACACGAGACATCATTATAAAAGATCTGTTGTAAGTGCCTAAAATCACGTTCTCTATACATTCAGATATTCAATATGGATCTAATACTTCAGTTATGCCTTGTCTTAACGCTTCGCTTACCATTGTATGTTGTGTGCATTTACAATTACTAAAATAGACTCTCGATATTACCAGTGACAGAGAACTTAGGGTTATGTTATGGGGCCAGCGAGGTGCATCGTTTGATGTTCAGCCTGCATATGATCCTGATGATCCTAGAGCTATAATTGTGCTGTTTGTTGGATGCGTGCCAAAACAATATCAGAGTAAATGCCCTTTCACGCTCAACACTAGTAAAACATAACTTTTAATTCACCATTCTGTTTCTGGAATGCCTATAATAATGAAATTTTTGTTATAGGGGTTCCATATGTTACTGGGAACAATGCATGTCACTGGTATTTCAACCCTCCTATCCCAGAGGCTCAGGCCTTCTATGAAAGGTATTCCGTATGCTTGGTTTTATTGTGTATCCTGCCCATTCAGTAACTGTGTTTGTATTGTCATACAAAGGCCAGTGAATAGCATCTTGTGTTTATTTCCTTTAAGCTTACAATAAACACCACCTCAGATTTCAGGGTAAGAAATTTGAAATTGAGCTACCAGCTGCTCTACCAGAGGATCCTGAACACAGTGCTGATTCGGTTGCCATAGAACATAAAGCACTCAAGGAATTAGCTGAGACTGATCCTTATAAGTTCTTGGTAGTTAACCTTCCACATCATGGTCTTTTAACATCATGGTCCTTTAATATATTTATGATTGCCACACCCTTCTAAACTATTTTTCCCTTTATTTCAAAAGGATGGAGGATTCTACTGCACAGTGACAATAACAGCTGTTCCTGAAAATTCTACATGGAGCTACATGGCATGCTCTATATGCAAGAAATCAGCTACTGATCAAGTTGATGGTGCACCATGGTGTAAAGAATGTGATAACTCTGAATTCAAGCCAAGGTAGTGCCACTGTATGAACACCTCTTGTATCACTTCCTCCATTATTATATTCTATCTCCATGTATAACGAAAGTTCCCTATCTTGCTAACCAAAATATACAGATATAGGCTCACTTTTATTGCCTCAGACGAAACTGGAGAAGGACAGTTTTTCTGTTTTGATACTGTTGGATGACAAATTGTTAAAAAAGATCGCAAAACAGCCCTCCGTTCTGCCAAATCAATGAGCATTGTGCCTCCTGCTGTAGCAGCAATTGTGACGACTAAGTGGACATTTGCGGTCACTCGACAAATGAATCTTTCCATTCAAAGGATAGAGTGTTTCTTATAAACCGCATCATAAAGGATTTTCAGAAACCATCACCTTCTCAACTGTTAGTACAGCCACTACCTGCTCTACCTGCTGGAGTCCAGCGAACACCGGTGTTACCACCACCAACTCCAAACCCATCTACACCACCGTCAACAACTGTTTCTACAAACATATTAAGTCAGGTACGCTATGAGTCATGCATTCATCCTATGCAGCATACCGCACAACATTGAACTGCAAATTCCATCATATGTTAATGAGTATGAGTATATATATTTATATCCTACCGGGGAATCATCTGGCACTGGAATCCGCTCTGCCACACAGGATAAACCTGCTGAGCAAATACTTTCAGTCCTATGCACTCATGTATTTAGATACAGATCCACATTCTATCTTTCATTCTCTTGCTTTAAAATAACCTTTACTTACTCTATGAAATAACTGGTTTATATATGCTGCCAGGTTACCACCACCAGAGCTTCATGAGCAGAGAAAGAGCGCTCGAAGGAAATTATATGACGATAAAACTGACGAACATCAGGTACTTTCAATCTTCATTATTACTACATGATAAAACCTTCTTATTCTTGCACTTACTTCCACTTTAAGACTAATAAGAACCTGTATTATTGCATCATGTGTAAAGGACACAAGCGCACACTCTGCTGATGACGAGGAACTACCACCTCCCTCCCCAAAAAGGTCCTATACTGTCATGCATTCAAAACAACATTAACCCTACTGCTTACAGATAATGCTGTACTCTTCATCACAAATGCCGTGACTGAGCTTACTCACAACAAATATTATTCTACTCTTCATAAACGACAGGGCAAAGCTTAACGAACTAAAATCACATGGCAAAGCTGCTGGCCGCAAAGGCTCATCTAGCCAGTCAAAGAAATAAAAGGTATTTTTAGAACATCAATCGTTTCTGCCCATTCATTATTTCCATTTTACTTCCTTATTACTGCTATATCTAATAATATCTTCGATGTTTATACAGTGGACGGACCATTGTACATAAGAAGCAACCCAGTAGACGCACGTATCCTACAGCATGACACCCTAACCACTGATGGTTTCTTTTGAATATGTATTGACAACATTCTCTTTTCCATCCATATCACCAACCCTAGAAGTATCAGGCCTTGCCTTCTTTTTAACAGGTGGTAACACATACCATCGCCTGAAACAATAGAGCAGCTTTTGTGCCTCTTAGAACTACAGCTATAATTTTGTTTCCATCTTATTGCAACTACCTTCAGTGACAGCATTTCATTTGCCAACATGCGTAATCTATCTACCTTATATATAATATATTAGTGTTATATATATACACACTTCTGTGTACATTCATGCCTATATAAATAGACATATATTTATACACGTGTATCGGTCTTGCCGCAATTCTGTACGTATGCACAGCGTGCACCTACCAGAACAAACATATCAGTTATTAAAACACCTTAAACTGTCCTTTTTTATTGATCACATGAAAACAGGACACAATTCTAGAATCTTTATATCAGCCCCAAGTACACCCGTGAACCCACTTCGACACAAATCTAGAAGCCTCCTCAGTATGCCTCGTATATAAATACATCACCCTCCTCATATCATGCCACTACCAGACCGACACACCCACGCTCAAATTCTAATGGATACTACCGCACATCAGAGCTCCGAGGTATGCAATTTTCTATCAGCTCCCACTACAAATATTTCAGCTTACCGCAGTTTGTTTCGTAGTAAGATAAAAAAAATCCACATGATTACTACCAATGTTCCAGCACATCGTTTCATATATTATCTCATCCATACAAGTAGCCACCTTCATCGTATAGTATATTTCATCGATTAATCAGTTTGGTTCTCTGTCCATGTATCACTGCCTACAACCTGTACAGGAAACACCAGTTCTCTATGTTAGTCGACAAAGCATGTTTCAAGAAGCATGCAACCAGCTAGGCATGGTCGTCACAAAGGAGCACATAGGAATGTTAGGCACCAACATTTACTCCGTCGGGATCACAGTGAGCAATATACCGACCAGGACACCCAACAAGACAATCACCAAGACTTTCTACGCATCGTTCTTCACCTCGAAAGAAGCATGCATGGAACAGGCGTATGGCGAGTGTCTGGATCATCTTGTCAACGAAAACCTCATAGTCATAGATGACTATAACTATGCCTCGCTAAAAAAAAGGCAGGATCAAGAATTTAGAGAAAAATCATGGGCCACACTGTTTGGAAACACAGAAGGACCTAGCACATCAAACTAGAAGTTATATTTCATATGTACTTATTATCCTTATATGTATTAGTAGATTGTCGAACCATATCTATGTGTCTGTACTTATTACTAAGTTGTTGTACCTCTTGTAACATAAACAGTAGAATTCCATTTTTCTAGCATAAACGATAATCGTGTACGGCTGATCCCCTATTCCTAACAACGCCAGTATTCCTCACCACTATCCGTTAAAATACGCAAAAAAAGGCCCATGAACCATGGCCCAACAAGAACAAGCCCATTCAAAGAAAGAAAAGAAAAAATCCGTACGAACCAGGCCCGTACCACTACCAAGACACCCACCAATACTAAAAAAATAAACAAATCCAAAATTCCTACCCATCTCTCACTCCGCAGCTAGAAGCCTCTACGGCATTCTCAACAAAAAGAAATGACAAGCTTCTGCCCTTTTTGAGTTTCCCTTTAAGCAAACCAAAAAAACTCATAGGCCGGTCCGCCGTCAGCAACTACAACACACCATTCCCATCCTCGACTCCCTTTTCCATTTGTACTCCCCCCGCGATTCGTTCTTCCGACCATGGCCGCCATCGCCTGCCTGAATCAACCTCCATAGCCTTTACCCCTCCACTATAAAAAATCCAATCCCATCTCTCCTCTTATCGCACTGCTCTCCTGCGCCTTCACCACCCAGTTTAATATACCAATCACGTATTCCGTTTCTTACCACCGCGGCCAATAATCAGCGTGCAGAATCTTCTACTCCTCCACTCATCCTCATCCCCAACCGAGAAAAAAACAGGTATGTCCTACAGACTATTCTATCATTTACAAACAGAAATTTTTATTTTGCCTTACCATATTTCGTTCCTTACTTTGGGCGTAGTCATCCAAGGTGAGGTTTTTACATATATTTACCCTGTACACCATTAATAAGCTATATTACCACATTGAACCCATCTTAATACTATTCTGGACCATGTTTGAGCTCGTCTGTTATGTGTTTACCTCTTCCACTTGACACACAGACACACTATTTTATTTCCCTTGATAAATGTTGTGGTTCCAATTTTTATCAGCACATTATACAAAATATTAGCTTTGATTTCATCGTTACTCCTCCTAGATCAATACAGACGCTTGATCAACTAAAATTAAATCCAACGGAACATAAAAATCAGGATCCAATATCAGACCTGCAGGTACGAAAACTTTACGTCCACCTCTGCATCTTACATTCCCTGCACTTCTCTTATCTATTACCATCAGCAATTCTCCTCAAACAGGTAATCCCCCACCCACAGCACAACCAAATAGCATGTCCGAAAGTATACCTGCCTTCACCTATAAATATGGCATGTCTACTCATTAGCAAATATAAAAAACCAAAAAATAGAGAGTACAGATATTACCACCTTTAATGCTAACTATGTTTGCGCTTCTGTTCAGGGATACAACCAAAATGGCACCACACTCTAGCTGGATTCGTAATACATGAGGTTTATTCTATATACATCTTTGACAGCACATCAATAATAAGCAACATTATTTGATTTTCATGTGCCAAAATCATATATCAGTATTTCCACCCCTTGTTTCTTACACTATTAATGCAACTCCATTACAGATGAACATCTGCAGTATGCAATTGTTGCAAGACCAAGGAAACAGGACACAGAGAATCTAGATGGAAAGCACATCATTTCACACATAAGAGAGCACCTACAGCCATATATCCGTCTATCCGACATAGCTCATCAACCTCCAAATTTTATCATCCATACACACAGTCCTGATGCACAAACAAAAATACTGTTAGAAATGCCATCTCATACAAAGACCCTACAGGTGGATATGGCGGCATGGTGCAAGGAATATGAACTCGGTCAACTACTATGGATACCAGGTATCATCATTGTATCACACAGTATTTTCCCAATTACATACATACACTATATTCTAGTCGCATCTAAAATAAAACAAATTATACACAACAACAGACACATCCAACAGAGATTCTGAAATCACCATTGACCCGCTCACAATACTTCCATTGACTACAAACAATATGCAACAACCAGGTACACCTCCATCTTAGTTACCCTTTTCCAGAGAAACAACCATGCCAACAATGCATATGCATGTGTATCAAAACATGAAAACTTACTTCTAATGCAGGAGATCGAAAACTGAAGGACACCTTCGCAAGCCTAATCAAAGCAGAATATGATGCGAGAGCTCCGATTCTGATTACCGGTCATTAACAGCCTCCGGGATTACTATAATAGAAAATTTGATGCTTTTATCAGATCCAAACAAATTGTTCTTTGCTATGCATCAATCAGCAGTCAGATTGCACTTAGAAAACTCAATAAGAACAGGTTCTATGAGCCAACAAATCCAATCATTACAAAGAATTATTCCAGCTGAATACTACGCAGACCTCCAGAAATTCGTAGATGAACTTACAACACATCTACTCAGTGCACTTGCATTGCCGGCAGATATACAAGAGCTCATGCACCTCATTGAACAAAGCCCAGCAGCACAAATGGACCTCACCAAATTTATCAATGTTCCGTCATCATCAGAGGTAAGCTTCTCGTTACTACCAACAGGTGCTACATCCTTCCCTATCATAAACATGATCACACTAATAACAATTATAACTTCTATATATTTATTGTGTGCCTAGATACCCATTCGAGAATCATATATATCTATTTGAGGAAAATTTTCGCAATTGTGACCAAAACAATATATGGAGAGGCATCCACCATCAAAGTTACAACAGATCCATCTGGAGCGATTCTGAAAGATATACAAAGATAGCGGGGAATGCCAGTAAGATATAATCACATTATAGAGAAATCTCCAGCAAACATGGAGTGTGATGCCATCTATGATTCTTTAAGACATATCACGGATGTCCTCGGTTACAAGATAGCAGACCTCAATTATCCAACCTTAGCAAACCTCATCTCACGGATGAACCATATAGCTGCCTCAATGAATACAATACAATCATATGTTTCCTATATAAAATGGCAGGCAGACCAGGTAGATAAAATGATTAGTTATCTACAAGACCATTGCTCAATGCTTACACAAGGAATAGACCACACAGATTCCGTGCAGGGTACCATGAATGAAATCATTCACAGTGTAGATGCACACTACACCTCTATGAAGAACCTACAAGAAAATTTCATCACAATGAAGGTACTACTGAATCTGTACTCATAGAAGACCACACAAACACGCTTAATACATATATATCATATGCTCAAATTGCATGTACAGAACCAATTCAACTCCGTTCATCTACCAGAAGGGCCAACCAGTCAAACACAAGGAATTTGGACATGGATCAAACAAGACAAGGACAGAGAACGCCAGACAGCAGGAGATGACACACCATAAAAGACAGGTAATACATCACGTACATCAAAATTCAAGAGTATTGACCTTCCAATCATCAACAACATAGTCCCTTCGCATTGAGACTGACATATAGCTACATGGGATAATATATATCAGGTAATCGTGAAACAAGACAAGACAGCAGGCCAAAGTTCTCCAAAACCACTAATCCATGCGGTACCCAAACGATATTAACTATAAAACTCTGTAATATATTATCACTTATGGCTACCAGCATCATCAGTTATGATAAAGCTATGTAATATATTATTACCTCACCGTACCCAGCAACAATGTAAACTCTTAGTATCCTACATCTCAAACATTTCCCTGCTACACCAAATCACAATTATTTCAGTCCGCGCCATTCTGCTTACCACGCGTAATTGACGATCAGTAAACACATCCATTGATAAAAAAACAGCTATTCATATTCCAGTCTTAATGCAATACACACACAAAAACAATAATAACTAGACTAACCCCATCGACAGTGTAGGAAAAACCAAAAAAAATTTGTCCAAAGCCCACACACTCAAAAGCTCGGCCCAACAAGAACCCTCCAGAACACACCGATCAACAGTACGGACCAAAAATATATCAATAAAAAAAAACCTAGAACACAACCTTATCTACTCCTTCCTCCTCCCCGAGCACAGTCTGTCCAACTGCCTCTCAGAACACACGCCGCCACACCACCGACGACAACGAAAACCTATCCTCGCCTCCTCCAACCAACCCTCATCAGAGCTCAGTGCTGCATCCATAGCCTATACACAATGACAGCACCACCACCATAAACAACCACACCACGTACCCCTAAGCTCACCAAATCCAGAAGAACTAGATCGAAGACCACTGTAGCGCACCCAGATCTGAAGCGAACTCCATCATTCCTTGAAGAAACGTTGATCTTCACTCCATCAACAGCACCAGGGAGTCAACAAGAATCACACCGGTGAGTATTACCTCATCCAGACCTAGAGCAGCAGTAGCAACTATACAGCACAGAAGCTAACTATCTCTGCAATAGAGTACATATTTTCCATCTTGCACAGCCGTTTTACCTGTTCTTTATAGCAAATTACATCACCATTGGCTTCTTTACTAATCTTATACTAATAAACATAGCTTCTAATAGATCTAAACAATAAGACAAAAAAATAGCCCAATATCATACAACAATTCAAAATACACCAGACTGAATGCCAATAAAAACAGGTTTAAATAACACCTAGATATGTCTTCTTCAAAGAACTTCACACTAACAAATCTCAACAATTCTACACCAGCCAAACTAATTCACAATTTTTTCCCCTGTCCTATTATACTATAGTCTTTTATCCGTGTGACAAATCAAATTCAACAAAGTAGGTTCTCATTGACTAAAAACCGATTAGTCATCAAAACCTACAATATAGGCTTAAACCACATCTTACACATATACATTTTCCATATGATTTCCATCTCTTTACATTATCCTGTAAAATATTAGTTCATATCTCCTTATTATAGTCACATCTCATTGCACAAGTTTGATCCAATTTACTGTGTTATGTACGCGTTTACATGGTCATCCACCATAATTACAGCAAAAAAACATGTTACTACTACCTAAAAATAGGTACAATTCCGTGAAAACACAATAAAATCCCATCCAACGTCATTTCATAATATTTACCTTTTACGTTTACTTACAGGTCATACAAAAATACCCAACATGCACACAAACTTGATTACTAACCTCATTACCACCTCTACAGTTTCTTACACACTTAGTTTTACTACTACACTCACACTCTAAACTTACATGCCTTGTAATTATATTGTACTCACATTTCATTCATATTCAGTCATGGACGCGTACCACTTCCTGAACCTCACAATCATCGATGAGAACGAGGACATCAGAACCAGAGCGACACTCCTACAACACAGTATCATTGGAACATTCCCAAATCATGACGCACCTCAGATTACCACAGATGATGTCAAACACGCAGTGGAACAACAATATCGCACCTCCCTGTATCCACATGATGTCGTCACCTGTGGATCAGACTTCCTGTTACATGTAGAAAAAATAAGCACCCATGCTGAAATGCTTGCACAGGGCTATGTTGCAATACAACCACACAGCCTTAGACTTATGCCATGGACACCAAAGCATGGATCAACCAAAGTTCCAGCCTACACACAGCCCACAAATCCTAGCAGCAGCTACAACCAGACCCCTCAAGCCTCCCACAAACCGCTCAAACATGCACAGATAGAAATAGATGGCATACCAGCGCACCTAGCAACCAAAGAAACAGTCACAGCTCTTCTACGAGGCTACTATTCAATCACCAGCACCACCTTCCACCACACAACATACAAGTTCACTGCCTCAACAGAGACATGCTGCATAGACATGATTCCATCAGTGGCTCATCTAGGCCTCAGAAGAATGGAACATGGAGAGGCCTTCATCAATATATGGCCCATCTGGTACGAAACAGTTGATTTCACTGATCAATATCACCCAACATGGTAATTCATTCGTACATACCAGACCAGCCAGCAAGGTACAGTTCAAAAACATTCCAAATGCAATCATTCAACCTTTATCTGTAACACCAATATTTATACATATACATACACGTATCTAACATCCCCAAAATCATGCGGAACAAACGTAGGCAGCGGACGTCACCATACGGACTGCACAGAGAGAGAGCCTACCAACACCAGGTGCAAGAACCTTATACAACAGCATATATCCATCAAATGGAAAAAAACACCAACAAATACTAACAACACCAGTTCCATTCTCAAACACAGGTACCTTGTCAGGATGCAGTCACCACATAGAATGCATGTGCCGATATGAGCAATCTGGTAAACGAACACCACTCTAAACTTTTCTTTTATCCCTCTATATCCATCCTCCAATGTATACATCCAGTAACAGCAATAACATCTACACAGATTACTCAAGCGTCGACGGACCATCGAGCATGGACAGCGACCTCTCCGACCGCGAGCCAAGATATTAGCTGTCCCACAAAGACTACCCTCTACCAGTTGTATAATTAATTAAACTGTATAATTAATCACCCAGACCAGAAATATGTAAAGCAATGCAGGCCCACAAGACCATCCACTCTGCCACTACTAATCTAGCTATTCATGTAAAATACTTTGTACTCAACTGCACTTATACTCCCTATATTTCTATATTATGTTCATACACTCCTTAAAACTCCACTTATCTTACACACATACAACACAGCGTGCGATGGCGCGCACAATTTACTAGTTAAGTGATAACCACGTATGCGTGTACACGTATTCCTTTACTTTGTGATCCGAACCAGCTAGTATGTACGTGATACAATAAGCTAATTCATTTGTGTAAAACCGTATACGTGTGTATTTATATAATAAATATTTTTCTTTTAAATTTGCCACAAATTCCCATGGCTCAGTGTGGACCAATATGAGCTTACGAGCATTATACATAATAAAACCGCCAATGAAGTTAGAATCATCATGTCCGTGATATTTGAGGGCTCCAAGCATTGGAGCCACATAATTTATATAAAATATTTGCAAAGCCGAATTGAACGAAATATAGCTAGCTTAATTGTCATAAAAACTATGCCAAAAATTCATCATACAGGTTCATGATGTGCACTTCGATGGTATCACGCTTTAAAAGTCCATTCTATACACCTTAGCATCAATTTGGTAGAGATGACTCTTAAAACCGATTTATCCATCATGTGTGCAAAGCTTTTAAATCCAAACTCTTAGCACACATGTAGGGAGAGCCATAGCTACCAAATGAGTTTTACATGACTTGTCCAAATCCTTTCAATAGCTCATATTTCTTGGACAAGTGGTGTAAAGCCAAAATTGAATTTAATTCATATCTTTGTGGATGTTATCATCAATTACCAAAAAGGGAGAGATTAAAAGCCCTAGTTTGGTTTTGGCTAATTGATGAAACCTAGGACTAACCCTATTGCTAAGTGTGTAGCATTAGAGAAAAGGGAGGTGTCACACTCGGTTTTCCGAAGAATATCAAGCGTTAACTATATGTGTGCCCAGGATATCCACACGACACATATAGTGACAAATATGAAGATTATCAAGAACAATGCTTTATTACATATCGAATCATAGTTACAGCATGACTTACATCTATTACAAACCACAACTAAAACTATTATATATCTACTCTTTGGGTCTCCATACTCCACGGGGACGGTTGACTAGGGGAGCACTCGCCTAGTACTCATGGAACTCCTTTGGTAAACTCATCTCTTGAACCATCAATCTGGTACCCATCTAGGATTTTTCCAAAGTAATTGAAAGTAAAGCAAGCGTAAGCAAACCACCGCTTAACAAGTATAACAAAGGGGTTCATGAAGGCTCAAAGGCTTGACACTGTCTGACTGCGGTTAGCACTTTTAGTTGGTCATATTTTATTAAACCTGAGTTACTACTTTAGTGATAAACCATCCTAAGTGAAAGTAATATTAGTCAATATTAACATCATTCTCAAACTATCCAGGTAACCAAAGTAACCACTACTCAAGAAGGATCCAGGCCGCTCATGTCTGTGAGCATTATATATATCAGTAATCAAGTTAAATTATTAGCTTGGTTATGCGTGGCAGCAACTATCCAACATGCATACCAACCCATAGGAAACAAGGATATATGGTACAAGAATCATCTAGGTAAAGTCTTTATAGGCATTCTAAATTAGACACATGCATATGAATGAATTAAATATTGTTCATAGGTACAAGGAAGCCTTTGTTACACTTGCCTTCCCAAAGCTTGCTCAAACTCTCTGATTTCCATATAGTTCATCCATGCATAGCTCTACTTCTATAGATCACAACAATCATCACAAACACTATAAGGATGCCTAAAAACAATACACCAATCATTATAAAAGGAAGAAACAAAAGTTTTAAACACATAAGGCTTGTAACTACTAGCGTTGAGTGCAAAAACAACTAAACGAAGCTACGATTTAAAAGACATGTTGGTTCGAAGGTAAAAGTTGGAAGGATTGATAATTGATAGGATGTATGTGGGCTAACTTGAAAGATTTAGAGAGTATAAGGCATTATAGATGAAGGATAAATGATAAGAGGATTGTATACACATATGGAAAGGTCGTTATGAAGAATGAAGTACGTATACAAAGATTTAAGAGCTAGATTACACGAGACTGCAAGCTTGATAAGAGGAAGCATATACATGACAATGGCTATGAAAGATTTAGATGATATGGTGATAACTAAAATGAAATGAAGCATGAAGATTGATAATTGGGATGTTGTGCTTTAGTGGTGCTGATGTGGTTTAGTAGAGTTGATATATCATGGCTTGAGTAGGGTAGATGTATATGTTGATTAGCTCATGAAAAATTATCATAATCAAATAGGGACAGTTAGCATGTAACACATTATCCCATTGACATCGAGCACCTGATGACAAAATGATTTGGTGAAGATTTGTGCAACAGACTAAGGTTTGATACAGTCAAAAGGTATGTAGATCGGAGATGTCATTATGATAGGATGATATTGCTATCTGCTGGTTGGTCAACAGTTGCACACCAGTGTTTTCAGGACGTGCATGTCGGTGGACAGTGAGCAGTTCGAACATAGCAAAACAGGGCCTTCGTTGCACCAGTTGGTAATCTGTTTTGTGGAATTGTTAGCCACTATGATACAGAGGTTTTGGTTTATGGACATGATTTTAGAGCAACGGTTCGTAGGGGAGTGCGAACGCAAAACGGGTTACGTAGCAGATTTCTGGACAGCAGGAGTAGCATATATTACGACTTAATATCTCAGCCATCATGGCACGATTTGCCGAACCAATTTGCTGAGAGGTGTGCAAGGATATGAAGCATGTTCCAGTTGAAGGGTTTGCATATTTGGATAGTAGATTAGCGAGGAATGCCAATGCCATGAAGAGGAGTGCAGCAGCCAAGGCAGGAGAGCAGTGAGCACTAAGATAATGATATCTCTTTCATCTTAGATTCTATGGTCATAAAACTTTACAGAGGCGTGTTCAAATATGTGATACATGTATGGGAAAAAGGGATTCAAAAATGGAGTCTTGGATTGCTAGGAACATGCCTGCAAACCAACAACAGTGCTGTTGTCCGCAATGGATAGAGATATGATCTCGGGAAAACTTCGTCAGAATTCGATCAAAACTGAATATAGGTACATTTTTCGCTGCAAGGAACATGAAAACAATATGGGAAAATGAAGGAGGTTCTCACATAGGGGTTAGCAGCTGTTGGAGATGAAGGTGATGGCAGCCGGCTTCGGTGATGGGTGAAGACAGGGCCTGCGATCAATCGGACATCGCCAAATCCACTTTGGGGATCATCCATGCCTCAAGAGAAATCAAAGATATTCATGAGAGGGGAACTGGGAACAAGATCAGAAAGGGGAGAGGGAGGGACGACCTCACCACACAACATACAAAAGTGCCGGCAACAGCGATCCGCGAAGTGATGTTGTTGGTTTGGAGAGGCAGCAAGGCACACCATGACGGCATACATGTAGCGTTTAAGTGCTGTGGTGTTTCGTCCTTACCACAGAAGTGAAGGATTCCTGCAACGGGGAGAGATGTGCAGCTCCAAAACAGATTCATCGCAGTGAGGAGACTCAATTTTGGTGGAGGAGGTAGAGGAAGACGAGGGGCGTCCATGGTGGAGGAAAGGGAAGGGGAAGAGCTGCTGCTGCTATCTTGGTCGAGCAAGAGCAGAAGGAAGGGAGAGGGGCACATCTGTTCTGCAGGGAGGGGAAAAGATGCACGGCTGTTTCATCAGCTTTCACTCTTGCAATTAGGGAGGCATCCAAAGAAGATTGGATAGGAAATTAAGAGAAGAGAATCACTGCTGGTATAACTTTTGCATGGAGAAAGAGTAGAGGCAGCATACTAGAGAATGGCGACCAGGGAGATGTCCATGTGTTGTGCGTGGAGGGAGGAGAAAAGATAGGTGCAGCTCTCGTGCATGTATGCATGCAGAAACCGAAGGGATGAGAGGGTAGAGTAAATCTGTGCTTTACCGATCTTTCGTCCGTTTCAAAAGATAGTGTCGTTTTATATTTTTTATATATATTAGGACGTCGTGTTTGATTCTATTTAAAATTTTTATATAAATATCATCTATCTTATTATAACTTACTTATATTATTATTACAGATACTTCAATAACGATTTATTTATTTTATATTGTGTATAAAATTTATTTATTTTATATTGTGTATAAAATTTTTAAATAAGACAAATGATCAACAAAGTTTCTAAAAAATTAAAAACGATAATTTGGCTTGGAAAGGAGGGAGTAGTATGATGATGTGCGGCTCAAGATGGCAACGGACACACACCCGCTGAGTACACCAGACCCATACCCGTGCCCGCAAAGAAAAATCATGCCCATTAAAAAACCCATACCCACACACGGGTACAGACGTGCACCCATACCCGTGCCCGAACGGGTAACGCGTACCCACGGGTAACCCGTGCCCGTCAGAACATGCAGGTTTAAACAACAGCCAAGCTAGCACAGCCTTTACAACGCCTTTGCTAATTTATAGGAACTACTCTTGCTGCTCCAAACCTGCGCACGCGAGGTGGTGCTATTTGCACCGCAGCTTTACTGTTGTCCTCCTGATCACCGTGGGCTGCTATGCTGATCAGGGTGGGCTGCAGTGGGCCGGCAGCCTGCAGGTCGACAGCACACAAGAAAAGCTAGCCATGCGACATGCAAGCTGATAGGAAATCTGTGCACCATGCATGTTATACGTTTCGCATTTTATTTTTTCTTCTCATTTTTTATTGCTTATACTACTGCTATGCATGTTGGTACATTGATACTATATATAATGTGAGTTTGTAGTAATTGCTAGTTGATATATTATGTTGAAAGTTATAAGTATTTATGTGTATGTGTATTATAGATCGGGTTTAAAAAACCCCATGGGTTTACGGGTTTGGGTACTATGTCCCTAAATCTATGCCCATAAACCCGCTGGGTTCAATTTTTTGCCCATTAATAAACCCATGGGTAGCGAAATTGACCCATATCCTTGCCCTAATAGAGTAAAAACCCATCGGGTTTCGGGTCACGGATACCCGTTGCCATGTTGATGTGTGGCGTTACATTTTTATAAAGAGTTAAATGCACCAATGGTCTTTCAACTTGTAAAGGTATATTACCTAGGTTTATGAACTCTAAAAACATATTTCTAGGTCCCTAAACTTGTAAGAGTGTATCACTTAGGTCTACGAACTCTAAATATATATTTCTAAGCCCCTAAACTTCTAAAAGGTGTGTTACTTAGGTCCATAAACAAATATTATATTTATATTTCTATTTCTATTCAATAATATAGCTATGAATAACATATAAAAATAATATTTAATATAACATCATCAATAAATAAATAAATTAAAGTGTTAAAAAAATTTAGAAAAACAAATATATTAGGATTAAACTAAATTACAAAAGTATTAAAATTAATTTAAAATTAGTTTAATCTTTTTTATCATTAATCGGATAGAGAAAAAATGAATTGAATACATTCACATTGGCTATTCACATCCATCTGATTCCGGATCCTCAATAATATCCGATGATATCTGTATCCACAAAAAAAAGATATCATAAACCTAATTAAAAATCAACAATTACTTAATTTTATTATTGCTAATAATGCATGAAACCTATTTAATTGTATATCCATAGATAAATTTAGTATTAATTTTAAATTATTAATGACACATAAAGATTAAATTAATTTAATAGTATTCTAATTTAGTTTAACCTTAACAAAATCGACCGTTGCGGCGCAAGCGGCTAGCCTCTGTCACACAGCGTCCGGCCGAAGTCCACTGGGCCGAGAAAAGAGCCACTGACGCTATGCAGAGAGGTTCAAAACCTCGCACACACACACGCGTCTGATGGTGTGGCACCGGACGTACCACCGCCCGATGACTGCACAGCGTAAAACCTGACACAAATATGCTTTGCACCGAACACGCCGAAGAACAAGCGTCAGACGCTCCGATGCACATTCTGTGCAGAGCCAAATTCCCCTTGAGCACTTGACGCGTCCGATGCCCCCGGCACCAGCGTTCGATGCTCCAAAAAGGATTTGTTCCTTCCGAAAATCGCCGAGTCACGCCTCGCAAGCTCGGCGGGAGGGGTTTACACCCAAACCCCATGTACCTCTGCTCTCATATGTCAACACCAAAGTGTCTCACCACTTATGTACGTGTATTAGCATTTTTAAATAAATTTTGCAAGAGATAGTTAGCACACTAGGTCCCTAATACACATACAAAGTCATTGCTCACCTAGTGGCACTTAGGGCGTGTTTGGTTGTCTTCTCAACCCAGCCTGCATCGCTCCCACCAGCAAGTGTGATTGGTTTTCTGGATGCAACTAGATAGAGTTACCCGTTGCATGTAGTGGTGAGATTACCACCGTATCCTCCATAACACCAAGATACAAGGAAGTTTGCAATATTATATTGTTTTACAAACTGACTAAAGATTAGTTTGCAAGTGCCACAAACCTGTCTTTTTTTACCTTGCACAAATCAGATCTTGCACAAACCTTAGATCTGATCAGGAGCTGGACAAATCAGATTAGAAATCAAAGGAAAAAAGGGGTAAAGGAGCAATACTTGCTGAGTTGAAGACTAGCATAAAAGAAGAAAGGGATTTTGGCTGTGCTCACGCGGGATTGAGAGGAGGTGACCGAGGTCGTGGCATCGCGCCGCCGCTTTGCAGTGCTGCGCGCCGGCGCTGCGCCTGCATGGATGTCGTGCCGCCGCTCTCCGAGAAGCGCAAGATGCTGAGGTCGAGGTCACAGAGTTGCGCCGCCGCTGCGTGTGCTCTCCAGGTGCTGCGCCGTCGTTCTGCGAGGAGCCCAAGTCTTTGCGCTGCCTCCCTGGAGGCCACGCACACCCCGGGCTGCGCTGTGGTATGGGTGGCCATGGTGGCGACCGGCGAGCATCGGAGTTGGAGCGGTGGCGGGGGAAAATGCCTGCGGTAACACCATCTTCCCGCGTGCACGCGCTGGTCGCCCCACGTGGCTCTCGCGCGCTCGGCGCCCGCACCATGCGAGTCTGGCACGGCGGAAACGAAGAAATTTTCCCCCGAGAGCACCTTTTGCATCCCGTCAACCAGGCTCAGTTGCTCCTCCAGGTATCCAAACGCTCGGAACCTGCATCCGTCGGGCCTGGTTGGGCCTCGTACAACCAACCAAACGCGCCCTTAGATCAGGCCCGGCCCTGGGGCGGGCGAGCAGGGCGGTCGCCCAAGGCCCCCGCAAGGGCCCCCTCCTGTATATGTATACGGTACTACACTTATGTACTGTTGTTGTATTGTTGGAGCTTAACTCAAGTAACGCAATGCAAGGGACGTATCAGTGTACAGCTGTAGTACGAGAGGCCTAAAGCCTAGGACTAGGAGCAACGAGCAACGTATGCATCAATTCATTTTCTTTTTTGTTTTTCTATGCCACTGCATGGATGCTACGGTATGCCCTGTAGGTATGCATGCTTTATTTGTGCTAGTTTTCAATTATTAAAAAAACTATTTTAGACATTCCATCACATGTCCTCTATAAGTGATGCCATTAAAAAATAAGTATATATGATGAAAATATATATTTCAATTTCAATCTAATGATACTTATTACATATATGAATATTGTTATTATATATATAAATGGTCAAATTTAAAAATGTTTGGCTAATCGAGAAGCGAGACATGCACTTATTTTGGGTGAAGGAGTATGTGTCAAGATAATTTTTTTGAAGTATGGTACAAGAAAAATAGGTAATGCATGCTAGGTAACTCCGGTTAGCTTAGCATCCAAACTAATATAAAACGATAATAGATGTACATATGTTCTAAGGGCCTCAATTTTTAGTCTCGCCCTGGGCTCCCAAAATCTTAGGGCCGGCTCTGCCTTAGATAATCTATATTGCGCGACATCGTCCCTCTTAATAGTATGGTTATTGATCCTAAACTCGGCCATCAACTTCTCTACTCACCTACGGCTGGCGAAATGGAAATGCCCTAACATATACCTTTGCCTCTAACTTTCCATTCCGCTCCTCTTCTTCCTTCATCTCTAAGGGTGGCACTTGATCACTTGTGGTTACTTTCGTCAACTTGATCTCCACTCCACCACTTGGTTTGGACCTCCTGTCACACCCCCAAATCTCTATTTTGGGAAGTGACTAGAAAACACTAAAAACAAAACAAAATATATTTAGTATTTTCTAAAATTTCCCAACATTAGTTTAGTTGTTGACATTTTAGATAGTGAAAAAAATGTGAGTTTATAAATTTTTCACAATTTAATTTAATGGTTTGTTGCATTTCATGCCTTTGCATTGTGTTTATGTATGAAAAATGAATTTCATGTTTACAAGTGCGCATATGGTTTAAAACCCAACACCATCTTTCCAAAAATCATATCCAATCTCTAAACCCCAAAAGCCAAATTGACCCTGATCAAATTTCTAAACTCCTAGTTCTGGTTTGCTGAATCTTGTTCAAGTCCCTAAATCACCTATGTTAGATGACAAATAATCATTTCTTTTCCCTCTGATACCCCTTTTAGACCTTATTGCGAGGATTGGTCTCATTCCCAAATTATCTCGAGTTTCTCTCTACCATTGTCTTATGTGGACCCAAAACATAATTCAAGTTCGTCTATTTCTCCTTTCACCATTTCACCATTGATCCAATTCAATGTCAATTAGTGTGCACCTCAATTCTTTCTCTCTCTAACTGGCTTCATCCCTCTCTCTCTTTCTAAATAATAACTAATAGCCTGGCAAGTATCTTTTTGCTAATGGGCATGTCTTTCCTCGTTCTCACATGAACATGCAACCATCTATCCTCTCTGGTCGGCACCTTTCTCTGCTCATGCAGAAACTACTACACAAAAATAATCTCCCTAAATTCTTTAGCCCTTTAATTCTAGCCATGCATGCTCCTCCTTTTCTTCACATGATCAGGACTCCCTCTCTTTCTCCTTGCGCATCCTCCTCTTTTCTCTCATGCAAAAATAGCAATCATTATTTCCTCCTTGATCCCTTGATTCTTAATCTCTTAAGCCACCTCTCTTAATCACATGCTCCTTACTATCTTCAGTTTCCTTTCTTGACGTGAAAACAGAAGTGCCTCCATCCCTCCTTTTCCCAATACTTCCCTCATCCTCTCCCCAGCATGCAAAATAAAAGAACATATAATAATCCTTCCTCCTTCAAAATCCTTGGATCTGCATCAATAATGATCATAATTCCACTCTCTAATTCCATTGAAATGCATTGTAAAGAGCAGCTCCTCCCATGGACGGCTACATCTCCTTCTGCTCATATGATCCTACCTTCCCATGCGAAAACAACAGCCCTCAATATCTATGGTTCCTCCTTAATGCCGTCCTGAGCATCTCCAACAGTTTGGCATTTGGGGTTTGCATTCTTGTAATTTGCAAAAAATCACGAAATGAGGTATCCAACAGTTTTGCATTTGGGTTTTGCAATTTGGGCAACTTGGCAATTGACGGAGGAAACTTGGCATATCTGCAAAGCCGCGGACCGCTTGGCAAACGCGATCGGGCGCTCCTTCCGCTCTACTCCCACGCATGTAGGACTCTCTTCGCGCCATATATAGTCGGTTGGGTCCACAATTTAGTAAATGCTAAGTCAATTTTGCAAAACTCTTGGAGATGGCTTATTTTTCTCCTTCCCATTTCGTTTTGAGAGTTGGCAAACTATAACAAATGGCAAAGAAAAAATGTCAAACTGTTAGAGATGCTCAAAAAAAAAAAACATACACAACCAAAATCACGGTCATATGTTTTGATCCTACTACCAAATTAAGACATTGATGATCTATTGAGGATACCATGGCTTTGCAACCAACCATAGGATTGCCTTGAGCCTTACGGACAGCCCGTTCAGCTCCTCCATCCCCACCTTCGACGCCCCGCCGGCCGGCAGCTCCCAGTCAAAGTGATACAGTAAGCTCGCCAGAGCCAGCTCCATGGCTGGCGCAGCAAGCGAACCCGACCCCAGGACATCCTCTCCTGGCGCCGAACGGCACGAACCTGAAGTCCTGCCCAAGCAGTCGTCCATCTTCACATCGTCGTCCGTGAACCGCTCCGGCACAAACTCGTCGGCGCGCTCCCACGTCGCGGGGTCCCATGCGATCGCCCAGGCGTTGACGATGACACGGGTGCGCGCTGGAACGTGGTAGCCGAGCAGCTCCGTGTCCTTCATCGTCTCGCGAGGCAGCAGGAGTGGCAGCGGCGCGTGCAGCCGGAGCGTCTCCTTGATCACGCGCTTCAGGTACGGCAGCTTGTCGAGGTGGTCCTCGGTGACGACGTCGCTACCGCCGCCGCCGCCGACGACGACGACACCGCGGATCTCGTCTTGGAATAATAGCAAAGATCGAGCTGCATGTTCTTACATGGATTCTTGCATTTTACATCTCCGAATTATGATGCATGACGACGTACGTACCAGGATGTTGGCCTTAATGTCTACATTGTCAGACTTGACTCCACCGGCCTTCTCCTCTGCCTCGTTCACGTCCAGCAGCACGTCGACGAAGTCCCGCTGATCGTCCCCCTCCTGCCGCCGGTTGCCGTGGCACCGCCTCTGGCGGTGGTCCGTGATGACCCGGTCGAGCAAGCTGCCCATCTCCTCGGACGTGCGCGTCACCTCGGCGTCCAGCCCCATGAGCGTGTCCACCCACGCCAGCCACGGCATGCACACGAACACAAGGAACAAGAAGCTCGGTGACGAACGCCCCGGCCGACGGAACGGCCTGTATGTTGGCTTTCTTATTATTCTCTGAACTTGGCAAAATGAACACAGAGGAGTACAGGGGCTACAAATAGGCAACGGACTGGCAAGGAGCTAACCTCCACGTCCGGCCATCATGCCATGATCCGCATGACTTGCTCAGCAACGTCTGAGAGCCACTCGCTCATTCAGGCATCACGGCTTCTCCATGCAAACCGGCAACACACGCACACCACTCATTCTTGCATGCCATCATGCAACAAACTAATCTCCTAACAAACTATGACTTAATCCTGGACACTAACTCGCACCGCAGCTAGCCTGCATGGCACGAACCTGGACACACCAAATTAACATGACACCACCACGGTAGTACACTAACGCACACATCATGGCACTGTCGTGGTTTATTCTAACAATCACCCCCTAAACCACGACAACCCCTACGCCCAGCCTACAGGAGCGTCGGCTCGTTGTCAACATCGGCGAGGAGAGCTGTTTCCTTCTTTTTCGCACGACTGTCCTTGCCGATGTGGCCGCGCTCGCCGCACTCATAGCATCGCCCACGGAAGCGGCTCCCGCCACGCCCGCTTCCCGAGCTCGTGGTGCTGCGAGTGTCGTCGTCGCCGTCGCGGCCACCGCCACGGCCTTTCTGCCCATCGCCCACACGTGCATGATCCTTGTAGCGTCGGCCCCGACGACGGCGTGCCTCCCACTGCTCCTCCGTGAGCAGCAGATGCCCGGCACTAGCCTCGACCACCGGACGCGCCGCCCGCGGCTCCTCGGCCACACGCGGTAACCCGGCGAGCTCCTCAAGCGACACCTTCTTCAGGTCGGCGAACATCTCGATGGAGCACGCGATCTGGTTGAGCCTCTCTGGCACAACCCGCAACATCTTCTTCACGACGCGCTCCTCCTTGACCGCCTCCCCCAGCTCACGCAGCTCTCTGGCCCGAGGGAACCAATCCTCATAGCAAAGTCATCCATTGACTCACCGTCCTTGAACGCTATGTTCTCGAATTGCTTCAGGAGATGTTGCGCCTTGGCTTCACACGCACTTGGCGTCTCCCATCCGCGGCGACTTGATCGCCGCCCAAGCCTCCTTGACGGTCTTCTTCGCGGCGAGCCGGACTTCATCTCCGTCGGCACACCACGCAGGATCGCGGCCAATGCCCGCCGATCCTTGCCGTGCTCGGCGTCGCCGCTCTCCACAGCATCCCAGAGCTCCATGCCCTCCGGGTTGACTTGTACCTCGGCGCCCACTCGTGGTAGTTCGTCTTCGTCGGCCGGGATCTCTGCCGTGACAGCGGTGATGCGCTCCACCACGATTTGCGTGGCGAGCTGCTGCCACGACCCTTCTCATCATCGCCGGCCATCTTCCTAGCTCTGATACCAATTGTTGGCTTTGCCCAGGAACACTCACACGAACGCAAGGAACAAGAAGCTCGGCGACGAACGCCCCGGCCGACGGAACGGCCTGTATGTTGGCTTTCTTATTATTCTCTGAACTTGGCAAAATGAACACAGAGGAGTACAGGGGCTACAAATAGGCAACGGACTGGCAAGGAGCTAACCTCCACGTCCGGCCATCATGCCATGATCCGCATGACTTGCTCAGCAACGTCTGAGAGCCACTCGCTCATTCAGGCATCACGGCTTCTCTATGCAAACCGGCAACACACGCACACCACTCACTCTTGCATGCCATCATGCAACAAACTAATCTCCTAACAAACTATGACTTAATCCTGGACACTAACTCGCACCGCAGCTAGCCTGCATGGCACGAACCTGGACACACCAAATTAACATGACACCACCACGGTAGTACACTAACGCACACATCATGGCACTGTCGTGGTTTATTCTAACATCGCCCACAGTGACCGTCCCAAGCAGCCCCTCGAAGTCGGCGAACAGCTTCGTGAGCTTCTCACCCTCGCCGCCATAGCTCCGGCCGTCGTCGTCGCCGAACACGGCGCGGGAGATGACGCCCTTGGTGTAGGAGATGAGGATCGCGTTGAGGTTCACGGCGCCGGCTCCGGCTCCGGCGGCGGAAGGAGTGCACGCGGCGCTGGCTGAGGAGGTGGAGCACGCAGACGCGGGCGCGCCTGGCGCCAGTACTCGCCGTAGGGGGCGAAGGCCATGTCGTGGCCGTAGAGGAGGCGCTCCGCCATGCGCACCCTTGGGCTCGCGAAGGCCAGGTCGCGCGCCTTCATCACCTGCGCGCCGCGGCCGCCAAGGAGACCACCACGGTGGGCACGCGGCCCAGGCGCAGGAGCATGACGGGCGGCCGTACGACGCGGCCATTGATCGGAGCTTGCGGTGCGGTAGGGAGCCAAGAAAGGGCAGGTGGCCGAGGAGGGGAAGCCCCGGCGGCGACGGCGGCAGTCGCCGGCGGCCATCCCTGCTGGACGGAGAGCCTCTGCTCTTACTGGTGGCGAAGAGTAGGGAGAAGACAGCGATGAGTAGCAGTGCGACAAACAGCGAGGCGTCCATTTCTTTGGCACTGCGCCGAGCTTGAGGTATCGTGTCGTCCAGGTCCAGTGAGGAAGAGGACGACGAGGTGCATGGTACTGTAATACAGCGATGATGTTGTGCCCACCAAAATGATTGAGCACACACCGGCACCGGCATTATCCCTTCATAAATATCTACATAGTACTACTGACTACTGTGCAGAAGTGAAAATATATAGTACACGTATAAAGCATGGAGCATACGTTTTCCACGACACGTCATCATCAGTGGCAAGATGCTAGCTAGGCTCCAAATCCCAAGTCAGACCCATCAAGATAACTGCATTTGGAAACTGAAAACACCACTAAAGAGAGAAATGTTTCAGTTTCTTATTTTTGTACCTTTTTTAGATAATGGATAAAAACTATCCGGCTTCATCCACCGAACGGTGGAATCAGGCCAATTATTACAGAGTTACATCAAAAGTTTAACAGCCACAAACCGGCTAAACGGCAACCAAAAAATCGAAATAGTTTAGACAAACTGCTAGCCAATGCGAAAATATGAAATCCATCCGTGGGAGCTAAAGAACTGAAGTGCGGACGTCTCCAACTGCTGTCCTGCCTGGATGAGGAGAGCTCTAGTATCCTCACGCGCCGCTGCAGCTTTGCCCACTTGTCGCAGCCGGTAAGTTCCCCGAATAGGACCTGCAAAAATTTTTTTTGGTCTACATTTGTCAAAAACTATTTCATTTCTTGTTAGCCAAATAGTCCAGCATAATCTTGCTGCTTTGCGATCAATAACAACGCATTTTGAATTTTACTACCTCTCTTTGACCGGTTGTCAAAAAAGATCCTCTATGTGCAGGGGGGCAGAATAACCAAACAATAGGTGAACCCGCGCCATAAGAATTTAGCATAAAAACAATCAAAAAAAGAGGTTTGAATAGTTTTACGGATAATGGCAGAAAGCACAGCTCTTATCGCCATTCCGATTGCGCTTAGACAGGTTGTCCTTTGTCAAAATCACGCCTCTCTTTAGATACCACAAGAAAACCTTAATTCTTAGTGGGATTTTAATACGCCAAATATCTTGTGACACTCTTACCCGTTGTTAATCAACGCAGCGTACAACGACCTCACCGTATAGGTACCGAGGCATTCGGTGACGGATGAATATGTCTCGTTCCCCATGTAAGTTCATATTTTGTATAGAGGCTACGATTCTGTGCCAGTCCGCAAGGTTTCTGCCTGCTAAATTTCTCCTAAAGGAGACATTTAGAGGAATGGTTGCCAGGACATTGGCCACTGAATCCTGTTTCCTTCTCACAATATTGAACAACGCCGGGAACTTGTCTTTTAACGGTTTAGTTCCAAGCCATGTATCGAACCAGAAACGTGTTTGCATTCCATCAGTCACCTTGAATGTGCCAAAGCCCAAGGCGGTGTCTTTAACATTCATAAGCCCCTTCCAAAAGTGGGAATCAGTCGGTTTTTTCGTGCAACATCCTAGTGGTTTATTTTTTAGATACTTATTCCGCAACAATTGTTGCCACACTCCGTCCTCATTTAGTAATTTAACTATCCATTTACTCAGCAAACACTTATTCTGTATTTCTAGATTTTGTATTCCTAATCCACCTTGTGCCTTAGGCTGGCACATTGCTTCCCATTTAGCCAATCTATATTTTCTCTTATGCTGATCACTCTGCCAAGTAAAATCTAGATCTGAAACAGATCAATTTTTTGTAATACGCCTTTCGGTATTTCAAAGAAGGATAGCATAAACATTGGTAAGCTCGAAAAGCACCGAGTTTATGAGAACTAGTCGTCCCCCCTACCGAAAGCATTTTACCCTTCCATCCACTTAGTTTACTCTCAATTCTCTTTTCAATTTGTACCCAATCCTTGTTACTAAGCTTTCTAATGTGCATAGGTAGGCCTAGGTAGCGAAACGGGATTTTACCGACCTCGCACCCAAACAAATGCGAATAATATGCCTCCTGTTCCTTTGCTTTGCCAAAGCAAAAAATTTCACTCTTGTGAAAATTAATTTTAAGGCCAGATAGTTGTTCAAAGGTACTTAAAATTAATTTTAAGTGAACTGCTTTATCAACATCGTGGCCCAAAAAAATTACAGTATCATCCGCATATTGTAAGATCGAAAGACCATCTTGCACCAAATGGGGTATAACCCCTTCTAAATGGCCTGCGTCTTTAGCTCTGGCAATTAAGATGGCTAGCATGTCGGCAACTATATTAAATAGTATTGGCGACAACGGATCCCCTTGCCTCAGGCCTTTTTTGGACTGGAAGTACGGGCCAAACTGGTCATTCACCTTAATATTTACATTTCCACCTTGTGTAAAATGTCTGACCCAAGAACACCACTTCTCTGAGAAGCCCTTCATTCTTAAAGTCTGTTGTAAGAAGCCCCAGTCTACCTTATCATAAGCTTTTTCGAAGTCTATTTTAAAAATAATTGCATCCAATTTTTTCCTATGAATTTCGTGCATTGTCTCATGCAGAATTACAGCACCCTCCATTATATTTCTCCCTGGTAAAAAGGCTGTTTGCGTTGGTCTAATAACCTTATGAGCGATGGTGGTTAACCTGTTTGTTGCTACCTTGGTAAAAATTTTGAGCGAAACATTCAACAGACAGATGGGTCTATACTTGTTGAATTGTCGTCGCCTCTCTTTTTTTTGGCAACAAAATAATATTACCAAAGTTTAGCTTATGCAAAGGTAAATTTCCGTCCGGAATTCCCCCGAACAGAGCCATCAAGTCTGGTTTAATTAAATCCCAAAAGACTTGGTAAAATTCGGAGGGAAACCATCTGGACCGGGAGCTTTATTGTGTTCCATCCGAAACACAATTTGCCGGACCCTTACGTGAAGTCACCGGTTAGAAACTCATTCTCTTCCTTCGAGACTTGGGGGATATCGTGAATTAGGTTCTCATTCAATTCCATCCCCCCATTGTCCGATGGCCCAAACAGGTTTTTATAATAGTTGGTAATATGCTCTTTTAATTGAGCATCACCCTCTATTATATTGTTCCCATCCTGAAGCTGAAAAATACGAAGTTTTCCGGTGTCTCCCATTAGCTAGCAGATGAAAATATTTAGTATTCGCATCTCCTTGTAGTAAATGTTTAACCTTTGCTCTTTGGTACCACTTTAGCTCTTCTTCTCTTAGCAGTTACGCCAGCCTATTATTTAGTACATGTTTTAAATTCAGTTCCGCTCATTGAGCGTTAGTCCTTCGGCCTTTTGTCTAGCATGTCCAGCTTATCTAAAATTTCACTCTTTTTTCTTTCTGTAATGCCCGCTCAAATTCTTCGCTTGACCTCTCAAATATTAGGCGGAGCCTTCGAATCTTACATTGCCATCTCTCCATTGGCGAACCTGTATCCTCAACACTGTTCCATACTTCCCCCACTAAATCACAAAACCCATCTCTATTTAACCAACCCAATTCAAATTTGAATTGTTGTTGGTTCATATACAATGGGTTATTTGTATTAAGTAGTAAAGGGGTGTGATCAGATATCTCTCTAGTCGAGCATGGACACGGTTGTAAGTGGGTACTTGGATTCGAAGTCGGTGGAAACTAGAATTCTATCTAGTTTCTCAAAAGTTTGATTAGGCATCCGGTTTGCCCAAGTGAACTTGCGCCTGTCGGTCGAGCTCTCTCAAATCTAGAGAATCTATGACAGCATTAAACAGGAAAGGCCACCTATCTTTGTAATTCTTTGTTGTTCTTTTCGGATGGGTTACGAATAATGTTGAAATCACCACCCATAATTATGGGTATAGTATCATTCGAACATATTCGAACTACTTCTGACAAGAAAAGAGACTTGTGTTCATTTTGTGCTGGATCGTACACTGATAACAAATTGAATCTAAAGTCATCCTCAATGAGGCGAAGCTTAAATTGAATGAAAAAATCTCCTTCTTCTATATCCGCCCGATATCAAACGTTTCAAGGTTGATCCCAACTAACATGCCACCGAACGGCCCTTAGGAGCTTTGCAATGCCAAAGAAAATCTCACTGCGCAGATATTATTCAAAAGTCGATTGCGAAAAGCTATCCTTTCCTGTTTCGATAAGGCAATGAAATCTAAACTCTTCTCCCTCGTTAGGTCAGACAGAAATCTAAACTTTTTTGGGTCTGCGAAACCGTTACAATTCCAAAAAATCCCTTTCATCGTGAAGTACTGAATCTATTTATTATATTTTTTTTTGACTTTTACTATCCTTGGATCGTGATACAGGGGTATGGACATCTACAGTGTCACAACCCCCATCACCTAGTTCCTCGGATATCTCTCGAGCAAATAAAATTCAGAGCCTCCAAGTCCATCCCATCATCCAGGGAATGCAGACAGAGGATAAATCATCCGCATCTAAGCTGTGAAAATAAAAAAGGTTTGCTAGTAGACATTCTGTCACTCTCCAAATCTTTTAACTTATTAATCGAACTAGAAACAGCACTATCATTAGACCCAAAAGAAATCCCTAATCGCGGCAGCTGATTGTAAAATAACAGAATTATCAAAAGAATTAAAAGAGATTGGCTGCAAGTCGTTACCTTTAATATTTGCGTGGTCCAGATTTTTCCTTGCCTTTGCTGCCTTTGCTTTCTCCATCGAATCTTGAGCCGAGGTAGCTGCTGTCCTCTTGCTAGTTCGAGCTGGTGATTCTTTCCCCCTGCCTACTTCATTCGCTTTTTTTGTGATAGTTCCCTGAATCAGCTGAAAGCTGCAAAGTGGACTTGTTTTCCACCGAGGCGTGCCATCCATATTGATGCTTTGGTAGGAGGCAATAGGACTATAGGTTTAGTCTTGTTTCCTGTAGTCTTTGCTTCCACCTTTTCTGTTATCCAGAGGCTCAACATGATCCCCCATGTCGCAATTTTTATTCACTTGGTCTCCTGGTGGCACTTTGGAGCTTTGTTAATTGTAATTTCTGTTGACCAATTTTTTTGCTTCCATCTTTTTTGCCATCCAGTTCCATGTCATCGGGATCCTCCTCTTCTTCCTGCGGGTCTTTATCCTCATCCCCTGGTGATATCCATGTCAATGACATATGGTTCACCATTGCCTAGTTCTTTTTCCACTTTAAACCGAAGCTCGTAAACGTAATCCCCAATTACCACATCCACAAAGGGTGGGATAATATCTGGATTAAGCAATCGCTACTTTCATTCTAGGTCCGCCATTCTTTTTGGTAAACACCATATCAACGGCCCTAGGGACTCCAAGGATAGAGCCCTTTGCCCGGATAATAGGAAAGCTCCCCGAGTTCAATTTGGAAGACCCCCGAATTGAACCCAAACCTTTGGGATCTCATATTTGTACACTTGTGTCCTTTGCTCTCGAAGCGAATTTTTGCTGACACACTTTGAGCATCCATAGGGCCCCAATTCACCATGTGACTCAGCACATCGGCTGAAGGAAACGTGGTGGTAAAAGCATCGGACCCCTTGAGGTTGATGACCACTGTTTTTCGGCAGTAGTCTGTCAAGTTCCACCGCTAATTGCTCGCCAGATAAGGAACCCTCCAGACACGTACCACAGCCGGATGTATCAACCGGAGTAACTTTTGGGGTTTTGTCATCGGTATGAAATAAAAACCCAAACCTTCCACCGCATACCCACAAGGGATAGCTGTGGAATTCAATTTCTCGTAAACGGGCATGCCTTTTTTGGCATGGTCACCATGACAAATCTCGCAGAACGTAAACAGAAAGACATTGCGTAGTAACATGCCCCTTTGTGCGGCAGCGATAACAATATGGCTTTTTTTTTTTTCTTTTTCTCTTTTCTCTCGAAGATTCGGGAACATCAAGCGATTGAATAGGGGAATCGGCATCACCTTGCTGTTCATCCGCAACGTACTCGGCTGGAAAGGAACCGAGCCCTCAGGACCCTGCATGCCGGCGACTCCACCCGGCGCTTGCTGCGCTTGCACCGCTGGTCGGCCTCTGCGTGCCCCTTACGGATGGGGGCTGGTTGATCGAGCCCCGGCCTCCTTGGCTGCCCCTGCCGCCCGGTGCGCGGCAACCGCAGCTTCTTTGGATGGGCTGCGTGACCCGCGTCGATGCCTCCATTGCTGCTTGCTGCACACCGCCATCGTTCAGGCCCCTCACGGAAGCCAGCGCTGCGCTCCGTGGTTCGGCGTGGCCGCCCGTGCTGCGGAGGCTTAGCGCCATCTTTGTACAAAAAGCTGCGCCCCAGGCGCCCCAGCGCCGTGCTGCATGACTTAGCGCCATGCTGCCCGCCCGGACATGGCCTGCAAAGCTGCGCCCAGGGCCGTGCTGCGCTTGGGCTCCGATCATCGGGCGAAGCTGCGCCCCGGCTGTCCGCTTTATGCGGTGGCCGTGGTGACCACCAAATTGGTTGCCGTAGGGTGGGCGCTCTTCCTCCCATCCCTGCCGCGGCCACCATAGTTTGCGGTTTCGGTAGCGAAAAACTTCCATCGTAGCCGCCATGTCCTCGACCTCGTCCCCGGCGACCGCGACCTGGCGGGAACCCACCGGCGGCCATGGCTGCCCCGCGGCCGCCGAATCTGGGCGCATAGCCCGGATTGAAGCGGGGAAATAGCCGCCAGCCGAACCATCACCGCGCGCCTGGCCATTGTACGCCATTGGACCGAGCTTGACGGCTTCGACGTACGATCTCTTCTCCGGTGGCTTGCGGCGGCGGCTGTACGTGCGAGGTTTTGTTCCCGAGCGACGGAATAAGGCGCATAGCCCTTTGGTGGGTCTGAAAAACCGTCCTGGACCGAGTTCAATTCCGTCGCCTCCTCGGCCCAGCCCTCCGCGCGCCCCTGCAAGCGAGACCGACTCGGCCTGGACGCCACGGATCGGTCTGCAGGAATCCGACCCCCGCGTACTCCCTGCCACACCGCGCGACTCCCGCTCGATCGAGGGGGGCGCAGCGATAAGTGGAGGAAAATCCGGATCGGATCCCTGGACACTCGGGCGTTCGAAATTTTTTGAACTCAGGTTATCGGACTTGGAGGAACAAGACCCACAGGTCGTCGGGGCCACGCAGCGGTGACGCGATCCCCGGCCATGGCGCGACGCCGGCCGCCGTGCCTCGCCATGGAGTGCTGCTGCCAAGCAGTCCCCCAGGGTCCTTGGGGGGGAGATCCTGGGTGCTGGCAACGGCCCATGCCAAGGTTCTACGGCGGCGAGCTTCCTCCGAACAAGCTTTGACACAATCTCGTTTGCCCAATGAAACTTACCAGCACTTGACGTCTCACCTGCATTCAAAGCCTCTTCGACTTTAAACAGTTGCTCGGCGGAGATGCCTTCCTGTGCAGCCTCATGGATGAGCTCTGACGTCGTAGGTGTCGCGGGCTCGTCGTCGCCGGGGCTCGCCGAGTCGGATTGAAAACCGACTTCGTCGTCGTCGGCCTCCTCCGTATCGCTCGGCTGTACCCAGAACTTGGACTGGATCGCCGCCGAACCGCCCGGCCGCCCATGGACTGGTTTTGGCTTTGTTGTGGCCGCCACCGCGAAGGATACCGCCTGCGACAGAGCGGCACGCCCCGCCCTAGCACGCCGCTCACCGTCCACCGCGCCATCTCCCACCTCCGGAGTGCTGCTCAGATGAGCGGGCCTGAGAGACCTCCGAATTGACGGCGCGAGAATCAGTTTCCGGCTCGACGGACGCCGGGCCGCTGCACCCCCTCGCCGCCACATTCGGTCAAATGCATCCCCCTTGGCCATGGGGATATCATTATTTTTGTACCTGAGAAATGTTAAAAATCTAATAGCTTCTGATCTCTCCAAATCAGACCCATCTAGATAATTGCATTTGGAAATTGAAAACACGAGTAAAATCGGATTTCTATGTTGCAGCACAATCTAGCCAAGCAAAACTGACAAGGTAATAAGACTGTTGATTTTGTTTCATCTTATTCCTCAGAAACGAAAATGAAAACCTCATTGTCACTGAACCGTTTCAAAACTGAATATGTTTGGAAATATCTAGTGTTCTCATTTTTCTAGAGCCAAATCTATTTCTTAAGCATCTAGAGATTGTTTGTATGAGGTTTAAATGTTTTATTTAGATTTAGTGTATCCCAATCTATCTCTAAAAATCTTTCTAGAATTTTAAAAGTGTATAAATATTTTTTGTGGTTTTAAAAACTTTCTCAAGAATTTACCAATTTTTTAACTTTGAAACCACCTTTAAAATCGCTCTACATAGGATATAGAGGTAACTTGAACCCGATAAGTTTGAAATTTTTGAGAAACACTTGAACTACTAGTTAAGTTCGAGGAGAAAAATCATAATACGGCGATGGTCAAATGTGCCTTGTTTACAGTGGATGGCCGCGTCGTCGCGCCCCCCCACCCCAGCCTGCCGTCGGCCACCCCGGCGGCGGCCACCACCCCCTCTGCCGGTTCCCCCCACGGTAAGGCCCTCCCCCGACCCCCCCTTCTTCTCCCCCTCCACCGGGAGGCCGAAGTCCATGCGCTGGGACGGCGTATTCCTAGAGGACTGCTCCGATGAAGACGGGGGGCGATGACCTCCTCTCCGGCTGCTACGGCTCACCCCCCGCCCTCCCAGGCCCGGACCTAGCACCTGCCAGCGGGCATGGAGCCCCGACGTCGCCACCCATTTGGAGCCACCGCCCGGCAGCGCCGCCGCCGGAGAAGCGGCGCGCCCCAAAGCCTGCTACCCGGGAGATGGACGACCCGCCGCCTCAGAGGCAGGTCTCCTCCGCCGCCGCGCCCTTGATCTCCGTGCACCGGCGGCTCGGCCCCCCCATCGCGGCGTCGGCGCCGGACGCCCGGGGATGGCGGGAGGTGCTTCCCCAGGCCTCGACCTCGGCACGGGCACACGTCGTGCGGAGCATCACCGGCGGGACCTGAGGACTGGCAGACGGGCGACATCCAGATGGCTCGCCGCGACGGAGGGGCGCTGCCTCAGCGCACTGTCGTCCAGCCACCGCGTCGCCACTTGTCGGCTTCCTCGGCCATTTGTTTCGGTGCCATGGGTTCAGGCACCTCACCAGCGGCCGCAAGAACCCGTGCCACGGCCTTGGCGAGATCTTTGTCGGTTCAGCGCGTGGTGTGCTGGGCGGCGCGGTGGAAGCCTCGGCACCCGGGGCGGGGGCGGGCAGACCCCTTCACCACCGTCTTCCCGGGCACTCCGAGGGGCGCGCCACGGCCCAACTCCGCCGAGCTCTCGACCACTCCGACGACAGCACACCTCCAGGCTCGGCCGCCGCTCACCCAAGGGAGTCCTGGTGCTTCATCCAGCGGGACACCGGCATGGACAACGCGAAGATAAGCCTGCGCTCCTCAGTCGTCGCCAACACACCCTGCGGCAGGAACGACGTCGCCATGGACGACACCTGCACCGCCATCTGTGCCGCCACCTGTCGGTGTTTCGTGAAAGCACCAACTAGTAAATTTATAGATGCACGTTTATGCCTGGATGGTTCGCTAAGAGGACACGGGAAGTATACTGGTTCAGGCGAGAAGCCCTACGTCCAGTTCGAAGGAGTCGTGTTACTTAGCGGCGGTTCGTAGTAGGGGTTACAACCGGTTCGAGAGAGGGAGGGGCTCCCAAGTCTCTGTGTGCGTGTGTGATGGTTTTCGCTATTGGTTCGAGCTTGTTTTCTTAGGTGGCTCGCCCTCCCTTTTATAGATGAAGGGGGGAAACGACCTTACATGAGGAAGTATGGGCGTGTCATGTAGAGAAAGAAAAAAGGACAACGGTGGAGTGGCGCGTCTGCCCTTCTGGGGTTGGGGCGTCCTTCTTCCTTGCGTCGCACGCACCCGCTGGTGAGGTCTCGTCGCCGGAGTGTCTGCCCATGCCTCAACAGTGGTCGGAGAGGCTGAAAAGTTGATTAGAGTGTTTGGAGTATTACCCCGGAGTTAATGACGCCATACGGCTCGGGGATGGATCGGGATGGATGGGCCGTCCGGACTGTCAGCCGGCAAGGCGATTAGACGCCGAGCCACGCCCTGCTCTTGACCAACAGTGCGGTCAAGGGCCGGGCCACGCCCTGCTCTGGTCAACAGTGCCGTTGATGCCTGCGTCCACGCCTTGTGCTGACGCACAGCGTGGTCAAGGCGCTCCTTGCCCATGCCCTGGGGGCGCGGAAACCCAGATGGGACGCGGCCTTGACCGGCCGTGCGAAAGTCACAGGGTCGTGGTCAGGCGTGGGGCGTAAGCCTCGGGGCGGCTTCTCGAAGAGCGCCAGCGAGGTCGTGCGTGCCGTGGCCTCCCGGGTTACGACCCCGGGAGTCCTCTCGCCTCTATAGGGTCGTGCGAGTCGTTCGCCCTGGTCGCGTCCTCCGTGCGGCGCGGTTCGCCCGTGGGCTTCTGCCGCGGCCTGCTAGCGGGCTGCTGGAGTGTTGGCCCACCTGGTCCAGCTTTCGTAGGCCGGTCACGGGCCGCTTATGGCGCGCTTAATCTTATTTAGCCGGAGGCTTAACAGACTGGTAGTTTGGCCCCCGACACCACCGGACTAGGCGAAGAGGACTTCGTCATCCGCCACTTCTTCCCGGAAAACTTCATCATCATGTGCGCATCTCAGGCGACCAGGGACCCCGCGTCTTGAGGGCATCTCCGCTGCCAGTCGGCCCAACTTCTCTCGTGCTGCGCCCATGGACCCGCGTCGCGCACGCCGAGCTCTCGGCGCTGAGGTTCCGCGTCTCCATCGTCCTCGAGGGCATTCCTCCCCATGCCGGGCGCGAAGACACCGCTGCAAAGATCCTCGCGCCGGCTTGCTGGATTCAGTCCGTTCACGAGGAGACGGCAAGCGGCAGCGACCTCTCCACGCGCTCGGGTGACCGCCTAGACGCTGGACCCCTCCAAGATACCGGTCGTGGTATGGCTGGTGTTGACACTTCTTAATGTTATCTCTAGCAACGGTGCTAAAAATGCTTGTGGACATAGCATCGCTACTAGAACGCCAAGTTGTCATCCCCAGCCATAACACCAAGAGGTGTGGTATTAAATCATGCCACCATTAAGAATATAGGAATAGTATCCGCAAGCGCACAGATCAAATACCATTGTAGCATTTTACCGGGAGTATTCCAGGTATCGTTATTTATATTTTACCACTGGGAAACAATGGCTAAAGACATTGATAGTTCACTATCATGTATCTACTAACTAGTACACCAACTAGACTAAAGTAGGGGTAAAAGGTAAATGATAAGAGTTATGCACAATATCACACACAGAGGAGAATTATATAATATATGTATAGTCAACTAACTTGAGAAGACTAAGGGATAGTTCAAGGTTCCTATGTACTTCTTTATTACTCGGGTTCTATTCTAATTGACACTAGAATGTAACTAATGCATGGGTAAGTATAGCACACACAATAGCACTTTGGAGCAGCAGTACCTTTCCAACTCTCGAATAGATGAGAAATAAGTAGTTGGGGAAGGCTGCCAAAAGCTCTACGAAACACCAACTCCGACGTGGTGGAATACGAAGGCCGTATAGAGCTGTCACCCCTATGGGCTACCACAACTAACCGTAAGAATTGGGCGCAACCTCAGGTAACCTATAGCCTAGACACCATGTCTACACTATCGATTACTACTCTAGCTACACGTGATAACTAGAGCACCTAATACAGGCGGAGATCCTATGCTAAGATGCAATAACTATACTAACTATATAAATAAGGCATAGAAGTAAATAGAGAAGATAAATATACTAAAGAATAAGTCTTGCAAAGATAAGATACAGAGATATACCAGACCTCCAAGGCTCCAGACAAGATCCAGAATGAAGTCTCTCAACCCTAGCTCTCAAGTTGCTAAACTATTACATTGAAGAGTCTAGCCCTAATCTCCCTGGTGTGTTGATCTCCATGAGAGTATGATCCTCAAAGGGACGTCTCTCGAATGGATCCCAACGAATAATGAATTGGGGTTTCAAGGGATTCCTCCCCCTGGGGTCTGGGGCTACTTTTATAGGAGGAACGATTAACATGAGCCCTTGGATCAAACCGACATTGGCGGGTGGCTGAGATTCTTCCTCAAAGACGGTGGAACCCATGGGCCAAAGATGGGCCAAAATGGCAAAAATACCAGATTGGCCGGTCTAGAGGTGGGACTGGCCGGTCTCCCCCTATGACAGGTGGGCCCTGTAACACCTCTGGTGTTTGGTCTACTAAATCACCTGCATAAACTGATCATGAGCATCATCATCATCTCATATATGCATATGTGTGACAAATTCTTATACCACTCCTATGTGTATGCTTATGAAAAGTGCATGTGATGCTTGCTTTGCTTGCTTGATACTAAGTCATGACATGTAGTATTGGTCCTATTAAAGCTATCAGATGTAAGCGGGCCCGGCCTCGAGGAGGCGGGACGTTACATACCTGGTATCGAAAGCAAGATTTGACGTAATTCACCATTTGTCTATTTAAAACAAAAAAGAATTTGTTTGCAAAACGGGGAATATTTTTGGGTAAAACACTAGGTTTATACTTAGAATCTAAATCTGAAATTAAATTTTATACCATGCCAGTGGTCATCCCTTATGCCCTATTAAGGATTATTAGGTGGCTTATATAAGTACTAACTTGGGGGTTTTTATTCTTGCATCGACGACCATGCCAAGGTGAGAAGTGTGATGACCGCAATACGCTGCCCCGTGGTCTAATGGTGGAGACGGCCTTCATATATGAAATAGCCATATATGTTGTAGATTAAATTTTTTGCAGCCTACGCCCAAGGTAAGGGGAGTTGTGAGAGCATGACTGCCCAACCGGCGGTCTAGGGAAGTGTTAGATTGTCATATTGGATTAATTATATGTCAAAACCATGCAATTATGAAGGTATTTAATTGTGGGTAAACTGTCGGGTAGTTGTGATACCGAAGCAAATGTGTTGGGACGCATTTGTGGAAAGTATTTAGCTTTTTACTGTTTTCCAAGGATTTTGTTGTTTGTGAAATTTTTATATTGGGAACTGTTGGGCTGCAATGAATTCTTCTGCAGTACACTAACAAATAAGCAAACGTGTAGACCGGCTAGTTACGCATATTGAGAGAACGTATGTATGCCACCGTCTAGAACGCTAGAAAAATAAATTTATCCTAGGATGTGAGGACGTTGGAACGTTTCATGCATCATGATTAAATACATTGCTCACTCACTAAATTTTTCCCTCCCTTAAAAGTAATCGTTCCGTTATATAAGGTTTCTTACCCTTGTAATCGAATATTGTTCCACAGATGGCCTCCTCTTCGTCAGATCCTCCCCAGCGTGGCCACTTCCTGGAGTACTTTGGCACTCCCACCCTCTTGTGGAGGGTGTTGAAGTTAGCGGGGCACACCAAGCCGCCTCGCTACTCCTGGACCGAGGAGGAAGGGCAAGGCTATGAAGTGACGTTGAGAGTCAAGGAAAGGCCAAGCACTCCTCAGATCCAGCCGTCCACCATCACTAAGAGTGGTGTGACTCGTGGGAGGCAGCCTGTGCCGCAGCTTTTCACATGCTTCGAAGATCCGGTCGGACCATCCCGATTGGAGCTCGTGGGGACCTATTGGGAGTTTCCCTGAGGAATGCCCAACTCATGGGACAGAATGGGAGCAATTTCCCACCCAAGCTTTGGTTCGCAACAGAGATGAGCGTGCAGCTAGCACTTGTGATGCGATGAGTGCAATGTTTGCTGTTATGAAGCTTTCAGCAGACCAGCAGCATGGCCTTCAGGAGCGAGTGAATGCAGCTCATGAGGAGATCACCAGGCTTTACGCAGTTGGTAGAGAAAGGAACACTCAGCTGATCACTGCTTTCCGTGCAAGGCGGGAGGCACTGGCCGAGGTACAGCAGATTCATGCTCACCAGCACCAGGTGGTACAGGAGAGGGATGCCGCTATACGTGAGCGCGATGCAGTCATTCAGGAGCGAGATACAGACTTGGAGCGTATCATGGGGACTGTCAACCGCCGTGAGCGTCGCTTTCTGAATGAGATTAGAGACCTCCGTCGCTAGAATGATGCTTTGGAGGAATACAACAACGCTCTTCACGAGGAGATCCACATGAGGAAAAATGAGATGCATCCTCTTCTTCCTCCTGAGCCACAGCAGGATCCAGGAGTTATAGCTGAGGATGAGGATGTGGAGATGGCAGCAGATGATCCTGAGGAGCAGGTTCAGCCAGATGCAGCACCACCTGAGGCAGATGATGACTCGGGTCTCGACTCTGAGGATGACGCTTAGACTAGCTCCTAGTTCGAATTAGCCCCTTAGGGATGCTTTTGATGGATGAATGTAATTCACTTGTTATATCTTTTTCGAACATCCATGATGTAATAGTAATTAGGCCGTGACTCTATTCGGACCTTACTTTTGTAGACCTCGATGACTTGTTGGAACAAGTGTTTCGCTCCCGAGGTGTGAGCTAATTATGTCTATCGCACTTTGTGTTAAATTGATGCACGACTCGCTATCATTGTGCTATTATGTTGTTGATGTTGTGGAATGGAAATGAGTTATTGTGCCCTGTTGTATTGTATGAATGTATTTCTCTCCAATGAATACAGTTCGGCATAATTTGATCATTGTCTATGTTTTATCCAAACATCAACACCGATGCTCAATTGGATGTGTGATGCAGATGCCGCGCCATAACACCCCGTGCGGGTAGTCCGGGGGGGGGAGGTGCCGATCCATCCACCACCACCGCCACCACCTCCTACTCCACTGAGCTAATGGCTATGTTGGTCGAGGGACGCCGGGCCTTGGCCGATGCTTTGTTCGAGAATTAGCCAACCGTGATGGACATCGTGGGCGTCGGGACCACGATCGGAGCAAAGATCAGTGATTTCGAGGGATTTCTTGGGCACTAATCCACCTGTTTTCAAGGAAGTGAAGAGCCACCGGAAGGCGATGAGTGGCTAAATACTATAAGGCGAAGTTCCGGATTTGAATGTGCCTCGACAATATGAAAACCGAGTATGCTTCACATCGATTCTGTGGTCCTGCAGGGATTTGGTGGGCTCATCATCGTACCACCTTCCCCGAAAATGTTCCTATTTCTTGGGAGCGTTTCGTGTCGACTTCGTGGGCGCTACATTCCATGTGTCTTATGGCAATCAAGCATACCGAAGTTTATGAAATTAACTCAAGGCAACAAGAGTGTGACTGGGTATCTCGCAAGAATTCAATAACTTATCCCGGTATGCACCAGAATTTGTTGATACCGAAGCTAAGAAGATCGCTAGTTTCAAGCGTGGTCTTGGCCCTAAGTTGATGAAGACGATGAGTACCAGCAAGTGCACCACTTTTAATGAATTCATCAGTGATACTCTTACTCAAGAGAATAGCAATGCTGTGTACACTGCTTCTAAGAGCCGTAAGAGGGCTTTCGATGCTGGGTCATCTCAATCCAAGGCTCCAGTGGTTTCTAGGGCTCCTTATCGCCCTCCCACTGCACCTTCTCGCTATCGACCACCACAGAAGAAGAATCAAAACAAGACTGGTTATCGCAAGGGTTTCACAGTTGCTCTGCCTAAGGGCTCTTCTGGTCCGTCCCGCTCTAATGTTCCACCAAGCCACATGCTGTGCTAGAATTGTGGCAAACCAGGGCATTGGTCCAAGAATTATCCTTATCCCAAGAAGCAGGGGAATCAGAATGCACCTCGCCAGGGGCATGTACACTATACTGCTGTTGAGGAGATCCCGGCTGGTGAGACAGTCACAGCTGGTAAGCTCTTAGTTAATCATCATCCTGCTATTGTGCTATTTGATTCTGGTGCTTCTCATTCATTCATGAGTCCTATATTTGCATCTGAGCACAACATGGAGATAATTAACCTTGAAGAGGGTAAGTTCAATATAAGTGCAGCGGGCAACCCCGTGGCGACTAACCAGATAGTAAGAGGTGTGCGTCTTGATATTGGTGGGCGAGTATATAGTGAAACATTCATCATTCTACCTAACCTAAAGATAGACGTGATCCTAGGGATGAAGTGGATGAGCAGCAACGGTGTTCTTATTGATACATCCACTAGAGTGGTTATGTTACGAGATCCGGGCACAAGAGAAGCTTTTCTAGTGCCTCTTCCGGAGTTTGTGGATTCAAATCCGACGGCAAATTCTGTTTTGAGTGACAGTATTGCTGCTATACCAGTGGTATGTGAGTTTCCGGATGTCTTCCCAGAAGAGTTGCCCGGCTTACCACCTGTACGTGATGTCGAGTTTAAGATAGATTTAATCCCAGGTGCCGCACCCATCTCTAAAAGGCCTTACCGTATGCCCCCAAATGAGTTGGCTATAATGAAGGAAGAACTTAAGAAGTTGATGACACAAGGCTTGATCCGTCCTAGTTCCTCTCCATGGGGCTGTCCGGCTATCTTTGTTAAGAAGAAAGATCAATCCTTGCGTATGTGTGTAGATTATCGGCCTCTAAATGAAGTTACTATCAAAAATAAATATCCTTTGCCCCGGATCGATATCTTATTTGATCAACTCTCTCGAGCCAAAGTGTTTTCCAAGATTGATTTACGTTCGGGGTATCATCAGATTCGAATCCGCCGTGAAGATATTGAAAAGACGGCTTTCGCAACCAGGTATGGGTTATATGAGTATCTTGTCATGTCTTTTGGTCCGACGAATGCTCCTGCCCATTTCATGTACCGATGAATTCGGTATTCATGCCGAATTGGATAAGTTCGTTGTGGTATTTATTGATGATATCTTGGTTTATTCTCGAGAATAAGGAAGACCATGCTAAGCATTTAAGGGTGGTGTTGTCCGATTGCGAGAACATCGCCTTTATGCTAAATTTAGCAAGTGTGCGTTCTGGTTGAAGGAAGTCTCTTTCCTTGGTCATATTCTCTCTCAGAGAATGGGGTTTTCGTAGATCCTTCAAAAGTACAACAAGTCTTAGATTGGGAGCCTCCAAACCACGGTCTCTCGAAGTTCGTAGTTTCCTTGGTCTTTCTTTGGGTATTATCGCAGGTTTATTCGACTTCTCTAAAATAGCAAAGCCTATGACCAAGCTACTTCAAAAGGGGGCGAAGAGTTTGTTTGGACACCGGAATGTGAGTCCGCATTTTCGCACTTTGCGAACTTTGTTGACTTCGCTCCCTGTCTTAGCTCAACCGGATATTGAGAAGCCCTTTGATGTTTATTGCGATGCCTCGGGCATTGGTCTTGGTTGTGTGCTTATGCGGGAGGGGCGAGTTATTGCTTATGCTTCTCGTCGGGATTCGCGAAAACACGAAGTTAACTATCCCACACATGATCTAGAGTTGGCGGCAAAGTAGTTCATGCTTTGAAGATATGGAGACATTACTTGTTGGGTAATGTGTGCCACATTTACACCGATCATAAAAGCCTGAAATATATATCTTTACTCAACTTTGAGTTGAATATGCGCCAACGAAGGTGGCTTGAGTTGATCAAGGACTATAACTTGCAAGTACATTACCATCCCTGGAAAGGCAAATGTAGTTGCCGATGCGCGCCGAGTAGAAAGTCTCATTCTAGTTCTGCTATCCAAGGGGACTATCACTTAGCACATCTTATGCATCCAGTGGTACTCCACAACATCACTCTGAGCTCTACTCTTACTGATAAGATTATTGAGGCTCAAAAGACTGATGTGGGCATCTTTCATATCAAGAAGAAAATGAAGTTGAAACCAGCCACGCGCTTTCGCGTGGATGAAAGGGGTGTCTTATGGTTTGATGATCGTCTAGTGGTACCCAAAGATAAAGACCTTAGGCAACAAATCTTAGCTGAAGCTCATTCTTCCAACTATTCCATCCATCCAGGTAGTAGCAAGATGTATGAAGACTTGAGACATAGATTTTGGTGGACCAAAATGAAGCTAGAAATTGCTGACTTTGTTGCTCGTTGTGATACTTGTTGTCGGGTTAAAGCAAGTCCATCTTAAACTTCTTTGGTCCACTCCGACCTCTCTCTCTCCCTAGCTGGAAGTGGGAAGAAATCAGCATGGACTTTATCACTGGTTTGCCAACAACTCAAAAGGGGCATGACTCAATCTGGGTGATTGTGGATCGCCTGACTAAATCCGCACATTTCATTCCGGTCAGTACTTCTATCAAGCCCTATCAGTGTGCTGATTTATACATGGCTCAAATTTATCGGCTCCATGGTGTTCCTAAAACCATCATATCTGATCGAGGGCCACAATTTGTTGCACGTTTCTGGGAGCATATGCACAAAGCATTAGGCACCAACTTGCTTCGTAGTTCAGCTTATCACCCTCAAACCTCTGGTCAGACTGAAAGAGTCAATCAAATTCTAGAAGACTTGCTACGGTCTTGTGTTCTGTCTGCAGGAGGATCTTGGGAGAGATAGTTACATTTGGCCGAGTTCTCATATAACAATAGTTATCAAGAAAGTATTAAGACGGCTCCTTTTGAAGCGTTGTATGGAAGAAGATGTCGAACACCTTCTCATTGGGTTGAGCCCCGGTGAACGTTGGTATTATGGACCTGGAGTTAATCCAGGAAGCCGAGGAGAAAGTGAAGGTGATCCAACAACACATTAAGACTGCCCAGTCTCGACAAAAGAATTACGCAGATAAGCGAAGGCGCCCTATCGAGTTCGAAGTTGGTGACTATGTATATCTCAAGGTGTCTCCCATGAAAGGTGTACAACGTTTTGGTGTTAAAAGAAAGTTGGCCCCAAGGTATGTGGGTCCCTACCAAATCCTAGAGAAAAGGGGAAAAGTAGCTTACAAGATCCAACTACCACCAGAGATGAGTGCTATCTTTAATGTTTTCCATGTCTCTCAACTCAAGAAATGCCTTTGGTGCCTGAAAGAAAGAATGGAAGCTCAAGATGTAGAGTTAAAATCAGATTTGACATATGAAGCACGACCGGTGAAGGTTCTTGATACTAAAGAGAGAATTACTCGAAACAAAATAATCCGGTTCTATAAGGTCACTTGGAACAATGAGAGTGATTGGGATGCTACTTGGGAAAGAGAAGATTACCTAAGAGAGGTGTATCCTGCATTTGCAGCGCAATGGTACGTTTATCTAATCTCGGGACGAGATTCCTTTAAGGGGAGGGGCTGTAACACCTCGGTGTTTGGTCTACTAAATCACCTGCATAAACTGATCATGAGCATCATCATCATCTCATATATGCATATGTGTGACAAATTCTTATACCACTCCTATGTGTATGCTTATGAAAAGTGCATGTGATGCTTGCTTTGCTTGCTTGATACTAAGTCATGACATGTAGTATTGGTCCTATTAAAGCTATCAGATGTAAGCGGGCTCGGCCTCGAGGAGGCGGGACGTTACCCACCTTCCGCGGGGTGGTTTCTGGTGTCTTTTAGATCCTTCCTGTGCAGGTGCCGCTTGCAGGTGTGATATCTTTTCATCCGGGAGTCCGAATATAGCAAATGATATGTTCGTTTCAATCGTCTCAACGAGCCCATTGCAATGGTGCATTCTAATCCATCATTTGAGATACTTTTATACTGTCATATATGTCAACTTTGGTAGCTTTTCCAGTATGTACCTGCAGAAATATAGATTCACCAAAACTCGTAGAACTCGTTAGATCAAAACCCTATACCTATGCTTTGTGGTTTATTTCATGTCATGTTTAATGATAATTGATGGTTTATAATTGACATTAATGAGCGTCAACAAGTTCCCCAAGCTTAACCTTTGCTAGTCCCTTAGCAAAGCTAAACTTAGAAATAGATATAGATGTTCGTAATTCTTAGAGCATTGTCGCAACTTCGAAGTAACTCCTCAAAAGTATACCTACATTCAGATAAAAATTCTTCTCCAAGCTTAAGCAATAACCAAGCTGACTTTCAAACTTACTCATGTTACCTTTGACTATGGGGCTTATCAGCTCTTCCTTGGGTCTTGAGTACTTGACAGACAAAAAGATCTCACCCAAGCACTATGTCTCAAGCTCTTTGCTCAACTATCATTTTGGAGTTTTTTTAGAGGTTTTCAAATAAAACTCAGAGCTTTCCATATATGACACTCTCAAGTCTCTCACTATATATGGTATTTATGGATTCTCATCAAGGCAGTGATGATGGTTGCCTTTCTTTTCATCCTATAACTAAAGCTTATGTGGAGCTCATAAGTAAGGAGAAAACTTGCAAGAGCAAACTTGCAATGCATGTGTTGTAAAGTCAAACAATGGATCCATAGAGAAACAAGTCATACAGTCGAATCAAGATGTATAGGTGGATGGATATGGTGGATATATGGTGAAATCTAGTTCTACTCAGCTCCTTGAATGCCTATCTCTCCTTTAAATTTTGAAACTGGCCAGAGGTTATGAGCTATCTTTTTCTTTTCTTTTCTCAGGGAGTCGGGCATCTAAGTACCCATTGTTTTTAGCACTAGAACACTTGTCCATTTTTTCTTCTCCCTTTTCTCTCCTTTTTTTTCAATATCTTTTTACATAGCTCATAGCACTCCTTTTGGCATTGATGGATTTTGGAGAGATAGCAACAGGAGCATAGAGCATTTATTGGGTGGCTATCCTAATGGAATATTTTTAGTGTTCTCTCCCAGTGTAGGAGAAAAATATTTTTGAAATGGATGTAGATGGAATGGCATGTTGTTGCGCCTACTCTAGTGTAGAGCAGTGCATATGGAGGTGGATCTTGATTCAAGAGTATGACAAATTTCTCACTAGGGTCACAAAGATTGATAAAACTCAATGCAAGACAAGCAGCATATATGTGGAAGTTTAACTAGCCTATCTCATCATGTTTGGCTCTGGTGGGAATGTAAGCTTTGTCATATAGGAACTCATCATGTTTTTTGCATTTTTTTAAAAGGTAAATCTCCAGAACTCTAGTGTCACTTAAAACAAGATAGATAGCAGCTCAGGCTTTCTCAATCAAATACCTAGACTTAGTTCAAGCATATGCAACCTATAAGTTTTAGGCTCAGAGCAAATCTTCATGTCAAAACAGTTGGAGCTAAAACTTAGAACTTATATCTAAATTCTAGGCACTTCAGAGGTGTTGTAACAGAGCAGCTATCATCATTTCAAATCATCTCAAGAGCTTCCTTTTTATTAACTCTATCTAGACAAACATTTTTATTTGGTTTTGCATTTTTCAAGACTCACACTATATAAGACTCTAAAGACTCTACAAAGCATGAACCTTCATGTGCCCATATATTTTTGGTATTTTTCATTTTTATGACTGACTCGATAATCGCGTAGGTACACTTATCTAGGTACCTAGGGGATGCCTTCCCCCAAGCTGGTTGTTGTCGTGGTTGAGTATTGAAGCTGAGCAGTTCTCTCGATGGAGCTCATGCTTACAAGAGCTGATGTAGTCGGGAACCTCAATCTCATCCAATAAGAAGTTGCCTCCTCCACACAGTGATTAGCTGTGTGTTAGGAAGGTGTACTTCAAGTAATGTAGATGATGATTCCTAGGTGGACTAGCTCTTGGAGTCATCCTGCAGCAAACATCTCATAAAACACCAAAACTCGTGGAACGGGTTAGGATAAACAATTAGTGGTTAGCCATTTCACGGATTGGTTGTTGTGAGATATTTTCAAAGGTTGTTGCAGTGCGTATAGTGCCGTAAGATGCTTAATGTTTTTTTTTGGATTTTATTTTATCGAACAGAAAGGAAATATGCATGCTACTTTTTATTTTATTTTTAGGCCACCACAGTGAACACTCCTTTAGTTTGTACTATAGGGATGTCACATGGGGCTTTGAGTTTTTCCAAATGTTTTTGTTACACGTGATAACTAGAGCACCTAATACAGGCGGAGATCCTATGCTAAGATGCAATAACTACACTAACTATACAAATAAGGCATAGAAGTAAATGGAGAAGATAAATATACTAAAGAATAAGTCTTGCAAAGATAAGATACAGAGATATACCAGACCTCCAAGGCTCCAGACAAGATCTGGAATGAAGTCTCTCAACCCTAGCTCTCAAGTTGCTAAACTATTACATTGAAGAGTCTAGCCCTAATCTCCCTGGTGTGTTGATCTCCATGAGAGTATGATCCTCAAAGGGACGCCTCTCGAACGGATCCCAACGAATAATAAATTAGGATTTCAGGGGATTCCTCCCCCCTGGGGTCTGGGGCTGCTTTTATAGGGAGGAGCGATTAACATGAGCCCTTGGATCAAACCAACATTGGCGAGTGGCTGAGATTCTTCCTCAAAGGCGGTGGAACCCGTGGGACAAAGATGGGCCAAAATGGCAAAAATACCAGACCGGCCGGTCTAGAGGTGGGACCGGCCGGTCTCCCCCTATGACAGGTGGGCCCCACCTTCCGCGGGGTGGTTTCTGGTGTCTTCTAGATCCTTCCTGTGCAAGTGCCGCTTGCAGGTGCGATATCTTTTCATCCGGGAGTCCGAATATAGCAAATGATATGTCCGTTTCGATCGTCTCGACGAGCCCGTCACAATGGTGCATTTTAATCCATCATTTGAGATACTTTTATACTGTCATATATATCAACTTTGGTAGCTTTTCCAGTATGTAACTGCAGAAATATAGATTCACCAAAACTCGTAGAACTCGTTAGATCAAAACCCTATACCTATGCTTTGTGGTTCATTTCATGTCATGTTTAATGATAATTGATGGTTTATAATTGACATTAATGAGCGTCAACAAGTTCCCCAAGCTTAACCTTTGCTAGTCCCTTAGCAAAGCTAAACTTAGAAATAGACATAGATGTTCGTAATTTTAGAGCATTGTCGCAACTTCGAAGCAACACCGAGGGCCACAGGCCGATCGGGCACGCGGGATCCGGTGTGGAGAAAAAGGAATCTCGACACCAGCACCGTCAGCATCGTAGGCGCCCGAAGAAAAAGCAAAAGGACACGAAGACCGTCCGGCGCGTCTGGAGGCTGTGGGAGACCCAACCGGCTAATTTGGTCTTTCAAATTACGCCGCAGGGATCCAATACAGCCGACGTCACCGGCAGGAACGGCTGCGGGGAGAACGCCCCCACGCAAGGAAGCCCGCTCCGAATCGAGCCAATCACTGCCCACGCCGTCACCTGCAGCCCAACTGCCCTGGGGTCGAGGCCCGGGCCTCGGCCCGGCCTCCCCGGGGCCTGAGGCCCCTCCATCGGATTCGCCCAAGGCCATTCTGGTGACTGACGCCACCAGCAGCCTGCCTCCCCTAGGGTCGATGGCCCAAGCCGTCAGCAGCCGGCCACCCCTGGGGTCCGAGGCAACTCTGGTGGAATCACCCAAGGCCACTCTAGAGCCCGCCTCCAAGGAATGCCTATCGGACCGCACGAAGACACCGGCGCACGAGGCGTCCCTGGCAGCGGCGCCCGTCGGACGACACGCCACCGCAGATCGGCGCGGCGCGTGCGTGCGCCGCGGGCCGGGATTTGCCGGACAACACGCCAGCGGCGGCGGGCACGCCCGCGACGAAGATTCTCCGCTGTCGGTCCACACCGCCCGGTCACCGCCGCAGGACTCAGGCATTGCCGGGGAAGAACTTCCGCCAATCAGCCAGCGACGACGCCACCCCCGCCGCCCCACGCCTTCTCCAACCCACTAGGACTCTCCCCCATGCCGCCGGGTCCGCATGCTCTCCAGCCGTGGCGGGGCCTAGGCGAGCACACGCCGCACACCAAGAAAGTACTTGCCACTGAGCGGTGGGCGCGGCTGCGGGGACGCCTTCCTAGGACGGGGCGGTCGGCAACGAAAACATGGATGGACAGCAGACGTCTACCACCGCCCGGCTCAAACACTTCACCACACGCATGCTGCGCAAGGTCACTTCGCCACTACTCCCGGCTGCGCCGCACGAGCCGCCATCTGCGAAGCTGCCGACGAGGAGCAGGAGAATTACCGCCCAGGCTCTATCCAAGGTACCTGTATCGAAGCGGGGGGAAGTGCTCACCAAGAAGAGGCTCGGCCTGCTGAATGACATCGCCATCCCATCCACCGCGGCAAAGGAAGCCTACGACGCCATCTTCATCAACAAACTGAGCGAGTCGCATGCCGAAGCCATGAGAGTGCTGTTCCCGGATGCTGAGATGTCATCGCACCCGTGGGGGCGCAGAGCAGCTCGTGTCAGAATGCATGGTGCTAGCTAGTTGTTTCAGTTATGGAAAATACATCTATCTGGTATTGGAATGTGCGCAGGCTGAACTCCGGTGCCCGCCGTGACAACGTGCGGACGCAGGTGCAGCAGGAACGCCCCCACATCGTGTGTCTTGTAGAAACCAAGCTCAATCATGTACCGCAAAACCTTGTTTACTCCATGCTTGGTATAAGCTTTGTTGAGTATGCATTTCTCCCTGCTGCTGGTTCCAGGGGCGGCATTCTGGTTGCCGCACGGGACCCTAATGTGCGTATCTCGAACCCACACATTGGGTGCTTCAGCGTCACTGTGCAGGTCACCACGTGTAGGCAGGGAAGTGGGGATCAACTCAACTCATGGTGGCTCTCAACCGTCTACAGCCCTCAAGCAGACGCGGACAAGGAACTCTTCCTGCAGGAACTCGCAGCCATCCGCGATGCATGCCTAGGTCCGTGGCTCCTGATCGGCGACTTCAACCTCATTCTCCGTGAAGAAGACAAGAACAATGACCGCATCAATCGCCGAGCCATGAGGCGCTTTCATCAAGTTGTGACCGAGCTCGAGCTGATGGACCTGCATCTGCACGATTGGTTGTACACATGGAGCAATGAGCGCAGGTCGCCTACCCTCATTCGGCTCGACCGGGCTCTCGTCTCCATGGACTGGGAAGCAGCCTTCAAGGACTGCCACCTGCAAGCCCTCGGCTCCGACGCGTCCGACCACTGCCCACTCTTGCTGTACACCTCCATGGCTATATTATCAAAGCCCAGGTTCCACTTCGAGTCATTTTGGCTGAGGACAGCCGGCTTTTAGGAGGCACTAGTCCATGGCTGGACGTGCGAGAACACCACCAGCAACCCCATCCTACGCCTCGACTCCTTGTTTCGTAATTTGAAGAGGGAGCTTTAGCGATGGGCAGCCACAACAATCGGGAACGTACGTGAGCAGCTGCTCATAGCCAGGGAGCTCATCTTCAAGCTCGACCAGGTGGCCGACTGCCGTGACCTTTCCGACGAAGAAGTGGAGTTGCGCAGATTGCTCAAGCTGAAATGCCTCAGCCTCTCCTCCCTCGAACGCACGATCGCGAGGCGGCGGTCAAGGATACGACATCTAGCGGACGGCGACACAAACACAAAATATTTTCATCTGATGGCACGTGGCCGGAAGTGACACAACGCCATCATCAGGCTCAAGGATGCTGGCGGGACCATGTGCGCCTCACAGGAAGACATGGAGAGGACCCTGGCCCTTCACTTCCACGGCGTCTTCGGGGTACCAAGGCCAGGATCGTTCACCTTGGACTTCGACGAGCTAGACTTGCCTCGCCTAGACCTCTCATCCCTTGAGGAGCTCTTCTTCGAATAGGAGGTGCACGCCGCCGTGCTGGACACCCCGTCCGACAGAGCGCCTGGGCCGGACGGCTTCACCGGCGGGTTCTACAAGGCAGCATGGCCGGTGATCAAGACCGACATCCTCAATGCGCTCAACGCGCTCTTCTTCGGCGATGCGCGCGACTTCCGAAGACTCAACAACGCCTATATCGTGCTGCTGCCCAAGCGACCAGACGCACTTTCTCCCGCGGACTACCGGCCAATCACCATGATACATAGCTTCGGCAAGCTCGCGTCAAAACTCATGGCAGCCCGCCTATCGCTGCGCCTCGGGGAGATGGTGTCCACAAACCAGAATGCCATCAAGGGCCACACCATCCACGACAATTTCAAATTTGTACAGTGCGCCGCGGTTCAGCTGCGGAAGAAAAAGATTCCAAAGGTGTTGCTGAAGCTAGACATCTCCAAGGCTTTCGACATGGTGTCTTGGCAGTTCCTTCTAAACACCATGCAAGCGTTCGGGTTCGGCGAGCGGTGGCGGCGCTGGGTGGCATCTCTCCTCTCTTCTGCTTCATCGCATATCCTCCTCAACGGAAGGCCAGGAGCACCCATCACGCACAGGTGGGGAGTACGGCAAGGCGACTCACTGTCGCCGATGTTATTCATCCTCGTCATGGAGGTGCTCGGCAAGCTGTTCGTGGCGGCAAGGAACAGCGGCATCATCAGGCCAATGCAAACCGACTCCGTCAAGCACCTCTGCAGCCTTTACGCCGACGACGCCATCCTATTCATACAGCCGCACGCGAGCGACGCCGTTGCAGTCAAGGAGGTGCTCGACATCTTCGCCAAAGCTTCGGGTCTGGAAACAAACATGAGCAAGTGCTCCATCACCCTCATTTATGGTGACCCCGAGTATATGCCTCTACTTCAAGCAATTCTGGGGTGCAAGGTGACCGACTTCCCAATCCCCTACCTCGGGATGCCACTGAGTACAAGCAAGGTGCCCAAGGCGCAGATTCAAGCAACGGTGGACAAAATCTTCGCTCGTCTACCGGGGTGCCACGGACAGCTGATGGCTCGGAGCGGGAGACTCGTCTGGATCAAGTGTGTCCTCGCAGTGATTCCTGTCTACACGTTGATCGCCGACGGGCTGCGCCCCTGGGCGCGCCGGGAGATTGACGCCATTTGCCGAAGGTTCCTTTGGACCGGAAAAGAAGGCTCCATCAGGGGAAAATGCATGGTCGCCTGGCAGACATGTTGCAGGCCCAAAGAGCTCGGTGGCCTCGGCATCCCGGACCTGCGGTTGACTGAGATCGCTTTGCAGACGCGGTGGCTATGGCTCAGGGAGACCGACGACACCCGAGCTTGGTCATCTCTGCCCATCGTGGCTAGCCGCGACGTTCAGGCGTTCTTCGCGGCGTCGACGTACACGATCATCGGGAACGGGAACGCGACTGCTTTCTGGACCGGCCGGTGGCTCGAAGGATCCTCCATCAGGGACTTGGCGCCGACACTCATCTCGTTCATCAGCAGGCGGGACATCCGGGTCACCATAGTGCGCGCGGGGCTCTCCGAGAACGCATGGGCTACACAGATTCAAGGCGGCCTCTCCGTGAACGCCATTGCTGAATATCTGCATGTCTGGGACCAGATACATGAGGTGCAACTCTCGGATGCCGACGATCGTCTGGTATGGAGGTGGTCCACAGACGGCACATACTCATCGAGATCGGCCTACAGGGCACTCTTCACGGGATCATGCTCACTACATGGATGCACGCGTATCTGGGAGACCTGGGCACCCCTGCGGGTACGGATCTTCCTTTGGCTGGCCATCCGATGACGACTATGGACAGCTGATCGCAGGGCACGGCACGGCTTGGACGCGGTGGACTTCTGCTACCTCTGCGATCAAGAAGCCGAATCTATCGACCACATCGTAGCGGCCTGCTCCTTCTCGCGACAAGTCTGGTGCTACATACTGGCGACTCTGCGGGTTTCGACGGCCGCGGTTGGATCAACCTCCACAATGGAGTGGGATGCGTGGCGAAGGCGCTGGACAGGCGAGAAGATGAAGGGAGCTGACACCCTCTTCACCCTGGTGGCTTGGGAGCTTTGGAAGGAACGCAACGCCCGCTGTTTCCGTGATAAGGCCTCTACCGTCGCCCAGGTTCTAGCAACGATCGATGCCGGAGCCGAGAAGTTAGGTTGCCTCTTACGCGAGTAGTCCGCCTAGGCTCGGGGACTTGGGTGCAGCGCTCCACTATGTACTTGTAATCACCCAAGTCCGGCTACAAACCTTGTAAAAACCAACAATCTCTTATGCGCAAACCTTTTGCGTATTCGAGAAAGAAAAATAATATGGCGATGGTTTACAAAGGTTGCATTTATCGTTCTCGTGGGCTCGTGGCCCAGGATGCCATCAGAATTCAGATGAGACGAAGCAAAGCAATGGCATGCACGCCGGGGGTGATGTTCCATCTCGCATTCCGTATTTCCGTTAACGTGGACCCTAACCATTTCCCGCGGCGACCGTGTAAGCGCCAAGCGGCGGAGAGCACACCGGCCCGGCCCGTCGGCTGCCCAGCCGTCGACACCGCCACCAACTTGCTCGTCAAGCCCAGCTCCTGCCTCCGCGGCCCCGCCTATAAAATCCCCTTCCTCCTCCCAGGGGCAGGCACGCACGGCACACGGATCAATTCAAATCCAACCCCCTCCAAAACCAACCGCCTCGCCACCCCTCCCATCCACCCCATCCCCAAGCACTGCAGTGCAGCCGCATCGCGCTCGCCCCAGCCATGTCGGCGCCGGATGCGGCGGCGGAGTCGTCGTCGCGTGCCGCCTCCAGGACCAGGACGCAGAGCGCGGAGCCGGAGCCGGAGCCGCCGCAGCCCGGGGTGGCCCTCGTCTCAGACCCGTCATCCTCGCCCACGGGACGGCGTGCCCGCGCGATGGCCCTCGGCTCGGACGTCGAGCTCGACCTCCACGACCCGCCAGAGCCCTCCTACCTGGTGCTGCACCCCCGCATCGTCGCCCTCGACCCCGGCTACTTTACCCAGCAGCCGTCCGTCTACATCCACGCCGCCGACCGCTCGGGCCGCCTCCTCTTCCGCGTCACCAACCCCGGCAGCAACGACCCCGCCGAGGACCAAGTCATGTACCTCTGCAACGCGCACTCCCGCAGGGCCACCACCCTGCCCGCGGTCCCCTACTCCCATCTCCGCATCGAGCCCCGGCCACGCCGCAGCGTCGGCCTCATCGCCAACCCCGACCGCGGCGCTGGTCGCGCAGCTCTACCCGCGCGACTCCATCCTCCACGGCGACATGCTGCTCTGCTACTCCACCGCGACGTTCCAGTGGTTCATGAAGCCGCTGCTCTCCTCCGCCACGGCGCGCATGCGCAACCCGTGCGCCGAGACCGGGGTGGTCGCGCACGCCGGCCGCCTCTACTGGCTCGCGCTCGCCTACGGTGTCTTCGTCTGCGACCCCTTCGCCGCCACCTCGCACCTGCGCTTCGTGCCGCTGCCCGCCGACTGCGAGATGCGGGAGGAGCAGTTCCACCGCGTGTACGTCGCCCAGCGCCGCCTCTTCGCGCCCAGCGAGGGCCACCTCCGCTTCGTCGAGATCCGGGGCCTCTCCTACGAGGTGTACGTGCCACCCGACGTCGCGCCCCCGCCCGTCAACCCCAGCGTCTGGATGTGGACCCTCGTCGATCCGGAGGCGGCGGAGCCATGGAGCTTCGAGTACTATGCGCCCTTCGCCGAGGTCTGGGCGAACGAGTCCTACGCCGCCGCCGGGCTTCCGCACGGGGAGGTGCCCCACGTCGGCCTCGTCGACCCCGACGACCACGGCGTCGTGTACTTCCGCCAGGGCTCCAAGCTCTACGGCCTGGACGTGCACGCCAGGCGGGTCGTCTCCTGCAAGGAGTGCTCGGGGCGCGACGACCGCGAGATCATGCTCCGAAACTCCCGCCCGATCCTCGACGCCTGGGAGCTGTCGCCACCATCGCCTCCCCACACCGAGCCTTCTTCGCCATCTCCTCCAGACGGTGATACATCACTGCTTCTTCCTGTTCTGATAACAGCATGCATGCTCCGATTCGTTAGTTAATCGATCTAATGAATGATGCATGTCTTCGTTAATGATCGCACTGTCCTCCGGTCACTGTCAGGTTATAAGGAAGCTAGCTTGCTGTGCAGTGTGTGGACTAGTATCTGCGCATTATGCTCCAGACTGCATTGAATTGCTTCTTGCTCAATTGTTGGATAGGATTGCATGCATGTTGTTCTCTCCAGTTTTTTGAAACCTGACAATTGGCAATTTGACATGCATGATCACTGTCTGACCGCCATTGACAAACATAAATATGTTCAGTGTACATATATATTCCTAGATCGTTGTTTGAAACTTTGAACACTGCAATACAATTGCAAATCCGAAGCCAAATAAGATACACTAGCAGTTCCTAGATATCATCACTCTACTGATCTGTGCCAGCACTGGGGATGATGTAACTGTACTGCAATACATCCTGCATGCATGGTTGAAATGTGGAATAGAAGTAGTCTGATTGCCTGAAGATGACAGGCACAGCAGCATTTGCGTATTCCAATCATTCATGCAAACAGCTAGCACAGGCACAGAATGGATGGAATTTTTCTCTGAACGAAGTTGCATGCATTTCTGTTTGGCATCGATCGATGTTGCGGCCCACATTCAGTTCATGCACGTCTCTGATTTTACTACAGTAGCAAGCATTTATCAATTTGAATATATCTGGATGGCTAATAGCTGCTTGCTGACCCTGATCAATCGCTTCTCTTTTGCATGCAGATCCTGACATGGAGAAGAAGGAAAGGGGGGAGGAGTGGGAACGCAGGGTGATCCAGAAGGTAGAGTCTTGGCTAGAGAGGATGGAGCTGACAGGCGAGACGGACGAGGGACAATCGTCGTCTTCGGGATGAGACGATGACTATCTGAATATGAATATAATGCATCTCCTCTCGCCGGCGGGCGGCTTCCTTTTGTTTCCCCTGGTGATTTAGTAGTGTTCTTGCCTGCAGCTTTCTGTCAGGGGACATCTTGTTCGTTCTGAGTAGATTAGTGGTCTTCTTGAATGCTAAGGAACCTTGGTCTCATACCAGAATAGATCGCCGTTATGAACAAACAAGACTGGGTAGGCTGTACTTCTAGTAAGTACTCTGCAATATCCGTCCAGTGGTTCTGTTTCTGTCCCAGAGAAGAGAACGTGTGTGCTGCGCCTCTGTTCGCAAGTCGATCTGCATCTGATAATGCAAATGAAATTCAGTTTTGGTTCCTCTTGTCCTCTTGTCCTGTCCTGTTCGGTCTGTTCTGTTCGCATGCTTTTCCTCTACATTTCCCAACTTGCGAAAATTCTATGGTTACATTTACTACTGTTCTGAACTTCTGATAGTATTACAGTAGTTGTGCTAGTTCAAAGAAGAAAGTGTAAGCTTGGTTACTTTTACTACACAGAACACACAAACGATACTGTCCAGTATTTATGCATTTGTCTAAAGCACGAATTCCATTCCATCTCGTCAAGTTCTTGTACATACGTGTGTTGTCTACTATATATCACTAGCCCAGCCATGGCGTGGCGACGAGGTCCAACGGCTTCTTGAGCCGAACAGAGAGCCCGTACACCTCGCTCACGTCCACGGGCGGCGCCCCAACGCCGCCGCCGTGCGGTGTCGGCGCGGCCCAGTCGAAGTGATACAGCAAGCTGGCGAGCGCGAGCTCGACGGTCGGCGCGGCGAACCCGGCGCCGGGGCACCCCTCCTCCCGGCGCCGAACGGCACGGACCTGAAGTCCTGCTGCCCCACCCCCACCTTGCTGTAGCTGTCCACCGGCGGTGGCGCGCCGTCGCCGCCGACGAACCGCTCCGGCACGAACTCCTCCGCGCGCTCCCACGACGCGGGGTCCCGGCCGATGGCCCACGCGTTGATCACCACCCGCGTGCGCGCCGGCACGCGGTGCCCCAGCAGCTCCGTGTCCTGCGTCGTCTCGCGCGGGATCAGGAGCGGCGCCGGCGCGTGCAGCCGCATCGTCTCGCTGATCACCGCCCTCAGGTACGGCATCCCGTCCAGGTGATCCTCGGTCACGCCGTCGTTGCCGGCGACGGCGCCGCGGATCTCGGCCTGGAGCCTCCGCATCTCGCCCGGGTGGTTCATGAGCTCCGCCATGGCCCATCCCAGCACCGTCGACGAAGTGTCAGTCCCGGCAGCAAACACGTCCTGCTCAAATGACGATTGACGGCACAAATTAATATTATTTCCTTTTTTAGAAAAAAAAAACTCAAGAGATTATTGTTATTGCATACGTCATCATGACGATTGCACAAATGGATATTTACCATGATGATTGCCTTGATGTTGTCCGTCTCGAGCCGGAACCCGGCGTCCTTATCCACCTCGTTCACATCCAGCAACACGTCGACGAAATCCCGGTGATCGTTGTCGTCGACAGCGACGCCGTCACCAGCCGGCCCTCGGCCACCGCCTCCGGAGCCAGGGATCCGTCTACGGCGGTGGTCCGCGATGACCCGCTCGAGCAAGCCGTCGAGCGCCTCGAACGTGCGCCTCGTCCTGGCCTCCAGCCCGGTGAGCGTGTCGACCCAGCCGAGCCACGGCGCGACCTCGCGCATGGGCGCCGCCAGGAGCAGCTCCTGGAAGTCGTCGATCACGCGCCGCAGCTTCTCGCCGCCGCCGTCCCCGGGGAGCCCGTAGTCCGCGTCCCCGAACGCCGCGCGCGAGATGATGGACTTGGAGTAGCAGATGAGGGCGTCGCTGAGGTTGACCACGGCGCCCGCTCCATCGCCGGCGGCGGCGGCGGCGCGGACGCGGGCGACCAGCGCGGCGACCTCCCTTCTCCCGGGCGCGGCGGAACGAGGCGGTGCGGCGCGGGCTGAGGAGGTGCACGGCGCACACGCGCCGCGCCTGGCGCCAGTACTCGCCGTAGGGCGCGAAGCCGACGTCGCAGCCGTACAGGAGGCGCTCCGCCATCAGCAGCCTGGGCCGCCCCGAGAAGGCCAGGTCTCGGGTCTTCATGGCCTCCTCCGCCGCGGCCGCCGACGACGCCACCACCGTGGGCACCCGGCCGAAGCGCAGGAGCATGACGGGCCCGTGCGTCGCCGATAGCGACCGGAGCGATCGGTGCGGCAGGCTGCCCAGTAGGTGGAGGTGGCCGAGGAGCGGCAGCCCGGGTGGCGACGGAGGCAGAGGCAGCCGCCGCTGGCCCTGGCCGTCGTCGTCGCGCTTGCTGGTGGAGGACGAGCGGCGGCGGCGGTCGTGGTGCAGGGAGCCAGGAAGTGGCAGGTGGCCCGGGCTGGAGAAGAAGAGGAGGAGGGATAGAAGGGCGATGAGCAGCAGCAGAGCAAGCAACGCCGAGGTCACCATGGCTGCTCTACGCCTGTGTCTGTGTACGCAGCAGCAGCAAACAGTGCAAGGAAGGTTATGTAGATTTGCATAGTTGCATGTGTGTAATCCTTTCCATTTGTGGGAAAATATCTAGCTAGCTACATTTTTTTGGTTGCTGAAATAGGTCATATACACAGTTATGCATCATGTTTATCGTTGTAAACATGCTACTATATAGTCTTGCAAAATATCTAGATATTTCATAGGCTCGTCCAAACTGATGAACAAAGAATAGTGAGTTTGCTGTGTTAACCTTGACTTGATATAGTATGAATGATGATGATGCAAACTTGCTGCCTCGCTGGACCAGTAGGGATGTCGTCAAGTTCTGACACACATTTTGTATGAATGATGATGCAAACGTCGATCAGGTCGACGATGCTACATTTTGTATTTTTCTTCGACAGGTGGAACATGACAGATGCGAAATCTATACATTGAATCATTCTTTTTGTCACTTTCATAGACCCATCGCAAGAGTTTTGAAGTCACAAAACACTCTATAGCGCCACACCGCTCAAATTGTGGCTAGCCGTGTCCAATCGAGCTCGTTATGCATCAGGGCTCAGCATGAGCGCCATTTTTAATCTCACAATGTATTCACATAATATCCAGTTACCCACCCATTTAAGCAAGTCAATTTACCATTAGACCTTTGTTGCACTAGCATTATTATAGGCGTTTATTTGATATAATTAAAGTAATAAGTTGGATTAAACAAACTCAATCCAAAAAAGACATATAACTGATTATTATTGGCACAAACACAACACAAAAAATTGTACATTCCAGCACGATACATATGTGTATTCGCTAGTTATATTATAAAAAAATTAGACAGAAGAACAAATTAATGACTGCATTAGAGGTTGAGCAACAAACAAACTTTAGCAACAAAACAAACACATGCATCTAAGCTGTTCAACCGAAAGCAACCAATGAGTATATTGAGATGGACGTAGCACCACACATCAATTTGGCTTAGCAGTGGGATTCTATTGGGGTTTTGTGCTCATTGTAGTGCTACGTTAACAAAAGTGATGAGGTGGCCTGGTACAAAAATTAAGCGGGAGAGGAGATGTGCTTCATCCCATAAAACCAGATGACATTGTTTCCAATGTACTCTTATTTTTTGGAGGTTATTTTGTGTCAAGTTGCTCTTTTGTACAAACTATTATTTTCATTGATATATATACCATATAGAGGCACTCTTGAGTGTCTTTCTCAAAAAACAAAAAAAAAATCTAAACTCCAAGTAATTCTGTATTGAGAACTCATAGTTTCATCCCCATATTTTTTATGGCTGATCTCGTGTGGCTCATATCCTTGCTAAGTATTGCCATGTTTATCACGTGTGGTTGAGCATGAGTAGGAGATAATGCAATCGGGAAAGAAGAAGATGACAACGGAGGAAGTCGAAAAAAAAAGAAGAGACAATGGCATTAGTGGGCTATTAATAAGTGATGGCTTTAAAGCCCATGAGTGGAGAGGTGAAACATGTAATATTAATTAGTACCATATCGCTAGTTGATTTGAGACAGAGAGTTTTACTCCCTATATATAAATGTGATAACACCATATGAGAAAGACAATGTCTGGCCCTTATATATATATAAGCCTATAAGCCCCCTTTCTCTCCCTCTCGGCCGCACGTCAGGTGCTAGCACACCAGCGGTGCTAGCACACCAGCGCCTTCTGTCTCCGAACGTGTGGATACTGTTGTGTACAGCGGCGTTGATCGGCGACGAGACGGGTTGGCGGTTTTGATTGGCGACGAGGCGGGGCAAGCGCGTTGCTGTTTCCAGTACGCGAATATGTACAACACTTCCACGACCTCTTCTTGCGTTGCGCTGCTGCACGTGTCTAGTGGTAACGTTCCTACATACACACCTTCACAAGCCTCCTCACCACGTAGGCCGTACCCTGACTTCCAGACCCCAACATTAGTGGCATCTTAGAGCAAGTCCAATAAGCTTGGCTAAACTAGTGACAAGTGTGCTCTCTCAATTCTCTCAATTACGTTGAATTTTGCTGAGCTCAAGTGCGCGCTCTCTCTCTCTCTCGTCAACTGCCAACTCTTGGACGGAGGTCGTAGTGGTCGTCTAGTGCGAGTAGCTAGCTAGGCAGCGAGTCTGGGAGCTGATCGGACCTGCATCGATCACCCTACAGTACGTCCGTACGTCCTCCCTAGCTAGTCCCCTTCCAGTTCCACTGGGAAAGGAAGAACTTTTCTAGCTCGCCCGGCCGTGACGTCGCTCGGCAACGGCAGACGCAATCAAGCAAAAGCCACCACCCAAAGGCCAAAGAGGTTTACAGGAAGCAGCAAAGCCTCCGCTTGAGTAGTGCCAGGTCTGTTGTTGCTTGAACGAGCTGGAGAAGGCGTCGACTTGAGCGAGCTGGAGAAGGCGTCGACGAAAGCTAGACGCAGGGTAGAGTCCTTGGCGCCGTCGCAGCAGCTGGTGTACTCACCGATGTGACCTCCACAGAAGGCGAGCGTCTTGCTGAGAGCCACCGGCCGGCTGGACCCCTGAAATTTGATTTTGTTTGTTGAACGAGAGAGAGTGTGTGTTTGTGTGCAAAGATCAAGACAAAACAACCATCAGGCTACGAACCAGAACATGGAATGGAACATACTAACAACAGTTAACGCTTTGCCTCCGTGGTCCTTGTATATACATTATCTAGACTAGATAGAGTAATGTGTACCTAGCGTACATTAATTTGTCTAAATAAACTATTATTGGGTCTTGCTCAGGTACATACATTACTCTATAGGAGGTAAGATCTTAAATGAATCTCAACCCTTGATTTTTAAAATACATTCAATAATTAAGTAATTATTAATTAATTAAAATACTTTGAAAAAGAAAAAGAAAAGGCAACAAACTAATCAACGTCAAAACTTGTTTGTTGCCATATCTGGGTGCACCTGGGCAGCATGCAACAGCGGCGTATATACGGGGTGTAGTGGCTGTAGAGAGGTACATCAACACCACGTACGTGAGTACATCTCGTGGGGTATGAGTATTTTTTTTTTTGACAAATCGTGGGGTATGAGTAAATAAATCTAATAAATCAACGTAACTATCAACGGGTAGAACTACCAACATATATTTGCAAATTACTAACATTCTGAAAATACTAATGTTAGGATTACAAATGAAAATAAATTAATTAATTAAATAAATATCAACACGTTCAAGATAGGTATGGTGTTCTCGCCACCAATAATTTAAATACCGACACGTTCAGATGTTCTCGTTGCCAACATAATTTAATAAATAACTAAAGCACACCTCTAATCTTCTCACATTATAGAAAAAATAATACAACTCATATAGGTATATATAGGCATATAGCTAACGTTGGCATAAAATGCATTACATGCCATACAAATACGTGCCTCGTAGTATTAGATGCATGTTAGATCTAATTGATAGATAGTTTCTTTAAAAATCTGCTTACTTTCCTATTACATGTTAGGGAAGTCCTGCCACCACCAAGCGTGTGAGCGTTATAAAAGGGAGTAGCAGCCACGGAGCGCCACCAGAGCAAGCAAGCAAGAGGGGGCAAATGCAATGCAGTACGGTACTTGCATACAACGGGCAATAACCGAGTGTTCCACATCTTCCCGTAGAACATAGTATTATGTGGAGCAGCTCAGCAGCAGTACCAAATACACAAGTTGTTATTGCAGCAGGAACACTTGATGCAGCAGGAAAAGGAACACTTGACGTTGGAGCATGATGAATCCTTGCCATCTTCCTGTTGAATTCTCTTCTAGATCAGCCACGCCAATAGAAGCGTCGTTCCCATCGCACCCGGCCGCAGCCGCTGCTTGGCTGCGACTCCACGGTGGTTGACCAAAATGCAGAGTTGTACGCATACATGTAGCATCCACAGAAAAAGGTCGTCAGCACTAAAGATGCTATCTTAGGTGAAAATTACACAACATATATTGACTGTGTATGTACCTTCCCCTTAGACCCCAACCCCAGACAATGGATCCTGCCACCATTGGATGTCCAAGGTCGAGGACGACCAACCGAGGTGGCTGAGAAGCTGTTGTCAAAGAAAAGGTATACCAGCTCTCCTTGTGTCTGTAGATACCTCATCGATGTTGGCACGGTGCAGAGTTCCAGAATAGGTACACACCCCTTGGGATGTTCAGACCAGCTGGGAAGAACTCAGCATCAGTTTCTTTTTCAAATTCGTAGTCTTTTCACTTATACCTTTTTCACCTCATTCACCACAAGCTAATAATTATATTTGCATGAGGGACGGATTGATTTTTTATTATATTTGCATGAGGGACGGATTGATTTTTTATCAAAATTTATAAGATAAAGTTAGGATATACCAGCTCATATAGCATGCATGAGTTGGTTCCTCAAAACAAACACGCATATATTCATCAGGATTCAGGGGAAGAAAGCTTCAGAAATCATTCGGTGTGCTACTAGTTGGCCTTAATATATTATATATAGTTCTATCAAACAGTAAGTATATGGGAAGAAGTAAAGTTGCGGTGTTTACCAGGCATGTCGTGGTCCACGTGGAGCCAGAGGATTTTCCCTAGCAATGAGCTCTTGTTTGATGAGATGAAATCAGCCGAAACACCATGTCCGGTAACGAGGTAAAGGGATGGATCGTTGGGCCGGAAGAAAATTTGGGATGGATCGTTGGGCCGGAAGAAAATTTGGCCTCCATGGTCAAGGAGTGAAAACCCAGCCTGGGCTGCAGGTAATCCATCGAGAACAGCGTGACAGCCTGATTGAGATGGAAATGAAAGCAGGCATATTATTAAAGGAAACTCTAAGTACAAGTAGTGCAGGAGAGTTAACAGCTACTCTGAGCAGCAATATAATGTTGACCTTGATTATATCTGATTGACCAGACCATATTCATTGTCCATTAGATAATTCAGATGAGGAACTCGATAACAATCCAAATGGGGAAAAGATTTGCAGGAAAATTAAGCTACGCACCTCGAAACCATGTTCTCCCGGGGAGAGCTCCTTAGTTTACCACAAGGATGGCGCACCAGCCCGCTGAGGCCTCCACGGCCGTGCGGCATGGACATGGCGGCCCCCGCCGGCATGGACGCCGACCACACCTTGCTCTCCTGGTTCCACACGAGAGCACGTCCCGACCCACCCGGGGCCACGATCAAGATCAAGCCGCTGGAGCTCAATGCTGCAACCTTCTCTTTTTTTAAAAAAAAAAAAAAAAAACTCAAAACATATGCTGTTGCTCAGCAACAAGGGGGCATACAGGTGCTTGGTGGAGCTCGACAGCAAGGCCGGAGCCAAGGCGGCGCACGGTGCAGGAAGCAGTGAGGTCTCAGCTGGGACCCTCCTAGCTGTTTCCCTGCGTGCAGGGGATGTTATGGTACAAAAACAATTAGCAGCTAGTTAACAAGTGCTAGCAAACGAGTAAGGTGCTATAGGTTGGTAAAGTCAAATCTCAAAGTAATCTTGTTATCTTATCTAATAACTTTTTACTATAGTTACTCAACCTCTTTGTTTCAAAGTATTACAATGTATTCTAATTGGGTGCACGCTTCTCTAGGAAGCCTAGTTAAGCCTAGACTTGACAAAGCTATAATAATCATCAACGGTTTTATATATACTCATTAGCATGTCAATATATACAAGTCCAAAGGAGACTAAATACAATAATATGAAAAGAAGAGTGTGTCACGGGGCTAAACACTATCCCAGCAGCTAGAGTACTACTTACTACATATAATTGAGTATTGTTGTGCAATGAAAAAGCAAATAGGAAAGCATGTGCATTTCTATGTGCAAATTACATTAAAAAAGGTTTTTAAAAAGAAACTACTGAGCAGAGAGCTTCCCCGCCTGGATTATCATTAAAGAATCGAAGCGAGTACATAATACAGACATACTTCAGGAATTAACCGAGCCCTGAATGGAAATACACGAACGTAAGAAAACACAGGCCAACGGGGCGTAGACTGGGGACTAGGGTGGCAAAAGCGAAACGACATTCCCAAATACAGAGATCATCACAGACACGAGACATAATTAATATTGCTCGAACTATGTTGCTCAGCTCTGAAGACTGCCCCATTCCTTAGCATCCCACAGCCACCAGAGTGTGACTTGAAAGATCGATGGCCACACAACATCGCCAAGACTAGCAGGTGGAGGGAAGGACCAAAACTCTGAAACACATCAGCATCAGACAGGGCAAACATGCCAACAGAGATCCAGATAGACTTGTTTGCTCAGCGGGCATTCGAAGAAAACGTGGTGATCCAATCTCCAATACTCTGTCTAGCTTGGCAGCACTCTCCAACCGGAGAAGTGACCACATGCAAAAACGTTTGACCACATCCAACCGGAGACTTTGTTGACTGCTTTGAGCTAGCTTTGACCACTGTAAACTTTGCTGCCTTAATTTCTTCCTCATTTTCTATATCTATCTCCATCATTCTGTGTGTCGTCCGACGCATTGCATCAACTTGTGTAAATCCATGGCCACCGTCTGTCACTGTCAGCCAAACGAACGAGATCCTCTGCAGCAGCTGTTCGTTCCCAATCAGGCTCACATCACATGCATGTCAACAGCTGCAAGCAGGTTCTCTTCCTACCGGAGGAGCGAGTGTTCGCCGGTCTTGCTATGACACAACCACAAGTGCGAGCAAGAGGGGCAGCGGCCGTGGCCCATATCTCAGAAGGGGAGACCGCGGCCGCCTCCTCCTCGCTCTCGCTATCCTCCCATCCCAGCTCGCGCCGTCCTGGTCTGGTCATCCAAGGCTCTCCTTTCAAGGTAACATTTGAACCAGAGCGATTGCCTGCCACTTAGGTTTTGTTTGAGATTGAGATTAATCTACTGCTGATCGTCGGGAGAGTCACGCTTCCTCACGTCAGCAAGAGAAGGGTCTATTTTTGCTCCGGCAAGAGACAAGATCGGCCAAGCTGTTGTTCTGATCGAGAGATAGAACGTGTTGCTGTGCGAAAGATTTTGCGCGTCAACAATATGTTACGGTTTTCAACAGCTCCAATGGCTAGAGGAAAGATTGTTTGCAAGCAACATTTGAATAACCCCATCTAAAGCTACGACAACTCGCCTAGCATGGAAATAACTTAAATTGTATGCACAAGCTTGATTTTTTTTGAATAAGTGTTAATCAAACGATTGGATGAACATTACAGTTAAACATTATTGTTTGCTGGTTTCAGGCTCAACTGAGTTTGCGAGCCGTGGGACAATTGGAGAAGCATCACTCTTCACTCACAGCGTCCCATCCCCCAAAAAAGAGTAGAGTTATCAGCCTCCAGCTACCGCTGCCAGGGAAAAAAAAAAGGAAAAAAAACACATCAGCTGCATCCCCACCACTCCACTGCGCCAGAGCACCCTACACCGAAAGCTGTTTCAAAATTTACATCATGCATACAAACGAATACCAATCAGTGACCTTTAGCAGATGGCTTGTGGGAGTGTGGAAAACTCAATGGGACAGTATTATGGATAGGTTGGATGGCATTATACTTACGAGAGGTGTAGATGCTACCAGGTGGGGATCGAAACCCACCGGCAACTTCTCTGTTAAGTCTGTCTACAACTCCTTAACTATCAATGAGTCTGGTCCTTACCATAAGAAGATTTGGAAGGGCAAGATACCGGCTAAAATTAAGATCTTCTTGTGGCTCATTATAAACAAAGCCATCCTAACTAAGGATAATTTGATAAGAAGGAAATGGGTGGGTGATCCTAGTTGTTGTTTCTGTCATGATCTTGAATCAATTGATCATCTGTTCTTTCAATGCAATGTTGCTAAATCTGTATGGGCAACCTTTGCAATTGGCATTGGAGCCAGTGATATCCCTGGAACCATTGAGCAGTGTTGGTCTTAGTGTGATAAATGGCTTCCTAATGGTAAACAGTTTCACTCGCCGTCCTAATGAATGATCCACTGAATATTGTTTGCTATGCTTGCGCACTTATGAAATACTGGGCAGGTCTGTACCCAGGAGACGAGAAGGACAAGCTGGAAGACGGAGTCAACACCATGTTACAGATTGCGATCAGACTGCTTCTCAAGCGGAGCAAGGATGCAAACAAGCGGTCACTGGAGAATGATAATGGAAACACAGCTGATGATTGAGAGTCGCCATCGGGTGTTGCTTTTGCTTAAAGTAGTGTAATGCCTAGTGTGAGGCACTCTTTTCTGGTAGTAACTGTCCATCGGTAGGAAGGTTTGCTGATCATTCAGCGATAAACATCAGGTTTTCGTGAGCCTTTGACTGTCCCTTTCTCGGTCGTCTGTTGTGGAGATGCATTCAGATGCAGGCGTCCTCGGTCCTTTCGTCTGGTCTAGTCTTTCCAAACTCTGTCCGAATCTGTTTGTATTTCCGTTTATCATGAATGGAAATGGGGCTTCGCCTCCGGTTCGAAAAAAACGAATACCGATGGGTGTGTTAAGGTTCACTAATACTATGACCTTTTAATTAAGATGGGATGTTTATAATTCATGGTCCAGTACCGTCGAATTGCAAGCTGGGGCAATTCAACCGAGCAAATTACAAAATCATGCACAAGTTTCAGACACTGATAGTCACCCCCTGTCCTTTTCATGTCTTCAGTGTTTACACCATTATTTGAACTCGGCACTTCCTCGGTTTTCCCTACTGACAGGCGTGAGATTTGCGTAGAAAATGTTCTGCGTTCAACAAATTTAGGAGGAACAGATGCCAAAAGGTATCATTTACTTTGAGCATGGCTTCTATAGCAGGGTTTGGATCAGCTTTTGTGCAAACTGACAAATCTGAAGCTATGAATTTTGGAACGGTCTGGCTGAACAGCAGGACCATCCGGCATCCACCCGCCTCGCACCCGCTCCGCCTCTCCGTCGAGCCCGACGCTGACGGGTTCCGGGAGGTGTTGAGCCGCCGTCGGTGGAGGCGCAAGCCACGGCGGGCTTCCCCGAAGCCGGTGCCCGCGGATCTCGTTGGCAAGTGCTTCAACTACCTACGTACGGGTCACGTCAAGGCCGACTGCAGGATCTCGGCGAGGTGTCGCTCCTGTTGGTGCGAGGGGCACCGGGCGCGATCCTGCCCAGGGCGGCCGTCCGTCGGCGCCAAGCGCGGACGCTACCCCCCCCCGCGCTCGTCACGGCCACAGAGCGATGGGGAACCCGCAAGGTGGCCGCGCCGGCAGTGCTGACACACGCTCCGCCCTCTCGGGCTCCACCGGGCGTTCCCCCTCTGTCCCTCGCTGCTGCGCCCGCCCAGCCCGGATGCGGCGAGCCCGCCCACAAATGACCGACAGCTGCTGGCGACCGCGGGGCTGAAGGCTCTGCCGGCCCACGAGGGCACGTTGCTCGAGCTGGCCGTCTTACCCCGCTCGGAGGAGATCCAGCGCGCGGAGGACGCCCTGTCCCTCGCACTTGTGGCCATGGTTCATGGGCACTCGCCCCATGGTTTCCACGATGATGGTGCGGGCGCACTTGCGCGCGGAGTTCAACATCGCCGACGACGCCATGGCGGTTTCCCGTCACCACCCTGAGGACTTCCTGGTTCGCTTCACCCGCAGAGACGACCTCGGCGGGTGCTCGCCGCCTCGCCGCCGCTGGCGCCCCGTTCAGACTCCGTTGGTCGCGCTGGTCCAGACTCACCGGCGCCTCACCTGGCCCCATGACATTCAAGGTCATCGTGGGCCTCCGTGGAGTTCCCTCGCACGTTCGTGGCGGCGCGGTCGCACAGCTCCTCCTTGGGTCGTCCTGCCTGCTGATCCACGTCGCCACGGCGGCCGCGGCGGACGTCCCCGACGACGATGACGGCGAGTTCTTCGTTTCCGCTTGGTGTGCCCACCCGAGCATGGTGGCGGGACGAGAAGATCCTGGTGATCCCAGAGCCTCGCCCTCCCCACGACGATTGTTGGCCCATGCATCTGCACGAGGAGGATATCATCCAATCCGAGCAGCCCACGCTGCGATACCTGGTACGCATGCGGGTCATTGAATACCAGGACTGGGGCAGGCCTCGGTCCCCCTCGCCGGACGACGAGGACTATGGCGGCTGGAGGGGGGACGATGACGACAACGACGACAACGATGACAAGCAGCCACAACCGCCGGCATCCCGGCTTGATGACCGAGGCTCGCCCTCCTTCGCCCAAGAAGCGTCCGCGGGCGGCTCGGGGTGACGGGCCGTCCCCTCGGCCTTGGCTCTGGGGCCGCCTCTCTCCCGCCCCCAGGCGCCCATGTCCGTGGATGCCTCGCCGTCGTTCGATCCCACTTGCCCCCGCCACTGCGTCGGCGGGGCGTGCTCGCTTGGTGGTGACATGGCCGTGGCGACGTGCACACGAGCCGAGAATGCGTCGAGTGCCACGTGGTCTTTGCCGCTCACGGGTGGGCGCACCGCCGCTCTCGGGGCAAGCGTGGACTTGAACGGGTCCGTTGCCGGCGGGCGCGACAAAGCGGTGTCATCATGGCGCGGATTCGTGCGTGTGGCCCCCCGCCACGCCCAATCCTAGTCGGGCAGATACATGTGACCCCACACCTAGACCCCTACGCCGGGGCCCGCAGTAAAAGGCGCCGACTTCGGTGATTGGATGCCCACGCAGCCTCCCCTCGTGCCTGGCGCCGCATCGGCACTGGATTCGGCACGGGACCCTATGCTAGGGGAGGCCCTGTGTGCGCCCCTGTGCCCGACAGGGGGGCAGCTCGTGCCTCCTTCCTGCCTCGACGCAGACCCCGCGGGCGCCCTCTCGGATGGGCCTCCGAAGGCATCCGTTGCCACCAGGCCGGATCTGGGGCCGCTTGCTTACGGCCGGGCTGCGCTTCACGCCCTTTGTTGACATTTACTACCGTCATTACTAAAAAGCAGAGATAAATCCTACCCCTAGCAACAACGCCAAAAAATGCTTGGCATATAATTAACTTGTCATTAGCAACTAGCCACTCATTTATTACTAACATTCCTAAGCATGAATTAAGTTGTCATCCTCAATTATAATGCTAAGGAATAACTATAGATTTACATGTATTTAATATGACTAGGCAGAAATAAAAGATATGAATATAATATGAATGTGAACTAAAATAGGTTCTACAAGCGGACAGATAATTATACCGTTGTAGTATTTTACCTAGGGAGTTCTACCAGGTTGTCGATTTATATATATAGCACTGGGAAGGTCTATATGTAGGACTTATAACTATAACTTACACTATTAATGTAAAAGATAAACCATAACTAGAATCCTACTCATAATGTAGATAAGTCACGTGATAAAAGATATATAATAGATAATAATGATCAGTCATCATAAATAGATAAATATCAGAGCTCTTCTAGTCATAGTAATAGCTAGCCAATGGATAAACTCGGGGAATAAATACTAAGGTAATTCAATAACTACGCCAATGAATAACTCTAATTAGTGCAATTACATCTAGCAATCATTGTTAAGTTAATCCTACATCATAATCACATGTAAAGAGGCATCAACTAATGAGGGTATTAAGACACAAGGGTCACCTCCTTCGCGATCGCGTGCCCATGCTAGTCCTAACGCACGGAGGGTGGACTACGAGGAACCAACGCAGCTGTCAGTCCTGTTCGCCTACACGGCCGTGTAGGCCGATTACACGGCGTGTACACGCTACTCAGTAGTCAGCCGTGTTGGCCGTGTTGGCCGCTTAATCCGTTTAATCCCGTGTAATCCGTTTTTTTGACCCGTTTAATCGACGTATAATCCCGACTACTCGCTAAACGAAGGGTGACCGACCGTGTACCGTGTAGCGTGTACGGACTACCACACGCCCCAAGACGTCGTGGTGCACTCGCAGATAAACAAGATATCTAGACACCACGTCTACATATTGTCTACCATCTACCCGGCGGCCGCTTGGGTAAACGCTTATACGAGCAATTACATGAATTCAATAAGATTAAACCAACTATCTTAGACATATAATCAAAGTAGACAATGACTATTACAATTAAGAATATATAAGAGATTAAGAACAATGTTGCCTGAATCATAATATTGAATACAATAAGACCAAAGTACTAGAACAATACCGAACTCCGGCCTGCACAAACGCTGGGGCTCCGGATCCCGCCAAGAACTAGAACTCTTCTACTTCTAATCTAACTAGGCTAAAGCTATGAACTAGAGAGGCTCGATGAACTAGAGAAGGCTCTTGATGGATTGATCTCCAAATGACTTGATGCCTCCAAGGAGGGGGGGTCTGCCCCTTTATTTATAGCCCGGTGGGATCAACGTGCGCCGCAGGATCAAACCGACGTAACCACGGGCCAAGATGCATCAGGAGAGGCGGTGGAGGAAGCTTCCAGAAGAGGGAGGCAAACCCTAGCAGCCAGGGGGGGCGGGCCGGCAGGGTGGGGCCGACCGCCCCACCGGCAGGTCTTGGCCCCGGTTGCTTCCTGTGTCTCTCGGATCCTTCCCACGCCCCGCTTGTGATATTTCCGTGGCGGATAAGTTTCGTGGTAAATATGCACTTGAATCCCTCTTTTAAGCTTTTCTAGAAAAGTCCCCCGAAAATACAAAATATGCAAAACTCGTGGAAATTATCGTTAAAACCCTAGACTAGTGTGTAATCATGTATCCTTTTCATGTCTAAAGTTCTAATAAAAGTTGACGTTAACCACCGGTCAACACCCTTGACGACTTCTCGGCCCATCGAGGGAGGAAATGCGCGGGGGCCCCCGGCACCGAGGACCCCACGCCCACCGGGCACATGCGCACGGACACCGTGTCGCATGCCTCCCCGGGCGCCTAACGCCTTTCAGGCCCGCCCACGGCGATCGATGCGGCCGCCCGTTCGTCATCGCCGCCTGGCGCACTCGGCCCACGCCCGCGTGCACACCCAGGACCGACGTCTCTGTCTACCCTGGCCGCCGTGGTGCATGGCCACATCGTCGTTCCAGCCAAGTCACCGGTGCTCCGCTGCAGGCCTAGGAGAAGGGCCCGTCGTTCGCCATCTTCCATTAGGCGCAGCTCCCGCCTCGCGGCCAAATGTGCCTCGCGGGCCCCAAACGCGACCCTCCAGGCACAAAAGGTGCTCACGGAGAAATGGAGTGCCCCAAACCCGGCGCAAACCCCGCCGCCGACACTCGATGTAGAGGCATTCAACTCGACTTTCCAGCAGCCACTGGGGTCCTCCAAGCGGGCGGCCCTGCGCTCGCTCTTCGCCGTCGACCTTTCGAGGGTTGACCAGGATCTGGAGGCGGCCTACTAGGCCGATCCTGCAATTAGTCGCGCAACTACCTTCATGGGAAACGAACGTATCTTCATTTGGAACGTGCGCGGCCTCAACGCCCGCGCACGCCGTAGCTCCATTAGAGAATTCCTAGTGCAAGAACACGCCACCCTCCTTTGTCTCCAGGAAACTAAGATGCATGTAATATCGCCTATGCTAATCAATGAAATGCTAGGACCCTCGTTCGACTACGTCTCTCTCCTGGCCGTGGGCACCGCGGGGGGTATCCTCCTGGCCTGGCGAACGGATGTCTGGGCCGTGACCAGCGCGACATTGCAGCAGTTCTCCATCACCGCTGAGGTGGCTCCCTCAGGTGCTGCTGACGGTGCGTCTGCACCACGGTGGTGGATCACGGACATCTACGGCCCCCAGGCCGACGAGGACAAGGAGCTTTTCCTGCAGAGCTTGGCCGATGTCAGGGCAACACGTCCAGGTCCATGGATGATCTGCGGTGACTTCAACATGATATACCGCGTGGCTGACAAGAACAACGGGCGACTAAACCGACGCTGCATGTCCCGGTTCAGGAGGTTCATCGGCCGCTTGGCATTGGACGAGCTGCACCTTTCCGGACGCCGATACACCTGGTCCAATCGCCAGGCTCAGCCGACCATGGAGAGACTCGACAGGGTGCTGGTTTCGGTCGAGTGGCTCCAGCTGCTCCCAAACCACCACCTGCGAACCCTCTCTTTCGACATCTCCGACACGCCCGCTGCTCCTCGACACCGACACGGTGACGTGGGCACGTTCCTGTTCTCGCTTCGAGTCGTTCGGGACGAAAATGCCCGACTTCATGCGTGTCGTCGTCGATTCGCTTGGTCGCCATCATCGCCGCACGCCCGACCCCTTCAGGCAGCTCGACTACAAGTTCTAGAACGTGGCAAAGATGCTAAAGAGTTGGAGCTCTAAGAAAGTGGGCAGCATTAGATTCCAGTTGGCGCTGGCCAGAGAGGTGATTTTCCGCCTCGACGTGGCCGAGGAATCGCGCAGTCTGACGGAAGAAGAGCGACTCCTACGCAACGAGCTCAAGATGAAGTGCCTTGGTTTGGCATCCCTGAGCAGAACTATCGCAAGACAGAGGGCCAGGTGAGATTCCTGGCGAAGGTGATGCAAACACCAAATTCTTTTCACCGGACCACGCCACCGAAGGAGAAAAAACACAGTGCACTCTCTCAAGGTGGGCAGCGACGTGCTGCTGTCCAACGACGACATGGAGGCAGCCCTCTTCACACACTACAACGCGGTCATTGGGACGCCCTTTGATCGCACCTCTGTTCTAAACTGGGACCTGCTCGGGCTGCCAGTTACGGACCTGCACTCTCTTGATGCCATCTTCACCGAGCATGAGGTGGCCCAGGCCATCGCGGACCTACCCATCGACCGAGTGCCTGGCCTGGACGGCTTCATGGGCCTCTTCTACAAGAAGGCCTGGCCGATCATCAAGGAGGACGTAATGCGCGCGCTACTTGCCTTCTGGTCACGAGATTGCAGGAGTCTAAACCTTGTCAATGAGGCCTACATGATCCTACTTCACAAGAAGGACCAGCCCGAGGAAATCAAAGACTACAGGCCGATAAGTCTCATACACAGCTTCGAGAAGCTTCTGGCTAAACTGCTCACCAACCGGCTGGCCAGGCACCTAGGTACGTTGGTAAAGCCGAATCAGAGCGCTTTCATCAGTGGCCGTAGCATACACGACAAATGATGAGATCATCAGCAAAGAGAAGGGAGTGAATAGGAGGACAGTTAGGCCCAAGACTGATACCTTTAATATGGTTGTGAGGCAATCGTTTCGCAAAGCATAAAAGATAATTCATTGACAAAGAATCACAAAAAAGATAAGGTGAGAGAGGACAACCTTGCCTAATTCCTCTTTGAGGGTGAAAAGTAGTCGAAGGTTCACCATTGATTAAGACCGACATAGTAGAGGTAGAAATACAAGCATAGACAAGATTGATGAAAGAATTAGTAAAACCCAATCCGGACATAGCAGTTACAATGAAAGACCACTCAATTCTATCAAAAGCTTTAGCAAGGTCTAGCTTGAGAAAGAAAGCTTTATGGTTCCAGGATTTAAGATGAAAGGAGTGAATGATTTCCTGAGTAATGATGATGTTGCTAGAAATGTGTCTACCATGAACAAAAGCAGATTGAGCAGGATGAATAACATCTGGCAGATTATTTTTGATTCTATCAGCAAGGGTTTTAGCTATAATCTTGTAAATGACATTGCACAAACTGATGGGTCTGAAATCTTTTGGAGTTTGAGGGTTTTTTATTTTTGGAATAAGACAAATAAAAGTATGGTTAGCTCTATTAGGAAAAGAGGCACTATTGTAGAAGGAGGAGACTTCATTGTAAACATCATCACCCACCCAACTCCAACAGGCTTTATAGAAAGCAACATTGAAACCATCAGGACCAGGAGCAGCATTAGATCTCATGTTATTAACTATCCTCAACACCTCATCTTTGGTTGGAGTAGTATAAGTGAAATCAATGATGGGAGTACAACTTTGATGGGCAAAAGGGTGAACAGAGTCACTATTAGTGTTTCACTGGTAAAAATATCAATAAAATACCTATTAATTATATTGGAAATCTCATCATGAGTGGTGACAAGTGGTACCATCGGGGTTTACAATATAATCGATGTGATTTTATTTAGACCTTTTGATGATAGACCGATGGAAGAAGGAAGTATTCCTATCTCCTTTCAGAACCAGGATTTTTTATATCTTTGTCTATGGTAGGCTTCATGTTTTAACAGGGGCTTCACTATGAAGATGGATGAGAGTTTCTTGTCTATGGAAGTCTTGCAAATGGATGGGTTTAGATTGGATGTCTTGAAGCTCATTCTCAAGATTTTTGAGGTAGTCAAGGACTTTAGGTTTCTTCCTCACCCAAGCTTTGATATCTTTAGAAAGATAGTGAACTTTGGAAAGGAAAGGCTTATTTTTGGATTTGAACCAACTCGCTTCGCCATATTTTGGAAATCTTTCTCAAGAAGCCACCCGTTTTTTCAAATCTAAAAGGTTTCTTCTTATTAATTCTATTAGAATCAAGCACAGCAAGAATAGGAGCATGATCCCCTTGAGTGATGGGAAGATTATAAACAACAGTTTTGGGGGAAATGGGCTAACCACTCTACATTACCAAGGAACCTATCTAACCTCTGGAAAGTAGGAGTAGTACTAAATCTTCTATTGGTCCAGGTATAGGCAGGCCCGTTATAGCCTAAATCAACTAAACCACAATCTTTTACAAGATTACAAAATATAGATATATGCTTAACATTAGCTGCATAAGGCCCAGCTTTTTTAGAAATCTGCATAATATTGTTCAGGTCACCCATACAAATAACAGGAAGATTTGGGTTTGCTAACATAAAGGACTTAACATTGTTCCAAATAAAATTAGTCTGACGATGATGCGGATCACCATAAACACAAGCAATACCAAAGGACTTCCTTAAATGCTGATTAGTGCACAAAGCAAAGATGAAGAAGTGATAACTAGTAACTACTTCTAAGTCTACACCATCCTTAGATAGAAGCCACAAGCCGTCCGAAAGACCTTGAGCTAGTACAATATGCACATTATTAACATTAAAACGACTCCTAATATCCCTATCTGAAATATTCGAACATTTAGTTTCTGAAATAAAAATTACCTGCGCTTTAGTGGAGTTGATCAGGTTGGCAAGATGCTTCATTCTAGGGCTGTCAAGGCTCCTGCCTGCTCCTCGATAGTTCCACGCTAGAATCGTCATGGCTCCCTTGGCGCCTTTGAGGCCGGCGCCAGAGCCTCAGCATGAACCGGTTGAAGTACGTCAGAATGAGATTGGCAAACAAAGATCGGCATTAGAAATACCACGACTCCCGTGTCCTCTCTGGCGGCGGGATCTTCCCCTCATCCCGAACCCGCATCGAGCATCCGGGATTATCAAGGCCGAGAACCAGGATGCTCACCCACTTCGCTGACTGAAACATTTATAACATTCCTTGGAAGGTATCTATCATGTATTCCAGAATTAGGTTCCTCCAAGTTGGTTCCTCTAGCTTGTGCATGATCTGCTTGTATGTATGCTTGTACTTGTGATAAATCCAGGTCAGGGTGAATGTGCTGATGACCTCCCAGTAGTATCCCGCTGTCATGGCTAGGAGCGCTATCAGCATTGTACGCACTGGTTGAGCTTTGATATGGTCGCTGTCTAGATTGACCACATATGTCAGCAATCCCCTGGCTGCCGAGGCAGAAAACTCCACCCTCGAATCCAGGTGGCCGTTGGTCCCACCTTCTAGGCCGAACCCGACGGCGTGAGCACGAATCACCTCCTCCTTCTCCGAATCGTCCTGATCGCTGGACACCGGAAGATGCATCCGACTTCGACAGCGACGTCGAGGTCGAGCGCGCTCGGCGGCAGCAAGCAGCCAACTCGCCAACAGGTTCAGCCATGGAACTCCTGTACCCACCAAGCTTAGGATTGCCAAAAAGCCTAGTTTTACCACCTCTTGTTGCTCCCCACTTAGAGAACCCGCGATAGGGCTTTGAGCTGGGATAGCTAGTAGCTCTTGAAGGGTTTGGACTTGCTCCTCGATCTCCTCTATGAAGTTGACTACATTTTCCTTCTCCAAACAGATCTCCAGAGGAATGGATAGCAGATCCTGCAAGGTTGGGGCACTTACTTTCTCTCCCTCCGACTCGCTGGTTTCTTCCTCCTTCTTCGCGCAGATCCGTGGTGGAGGGATTGGATTGTGCATCAGCTGCAGCTTGTCCTCCCAGCCGTCCTCCTTCTCCTCTACGTTGATCTGGGTCGATTGGAGGGGTGGAAAAGCCTTGAGTGGCTTGTTCTCCCACTCGTGGATACTGGTCGGGTTCATGCGAGGCCATGAGTATGACCTGTGCATGTGGAGCTCCCTGGGCGCAAGCGGCGCCATTGCCGGGGATTGGGGTGGTTTCGGGGGCTGGTTTGGAGTGTGGGTGGCTTCCAGACTTGGGAGAGATTGGAGGAGAAGGATAAAGAGAAGGAGAGGAGTAAGTTTTTTGGTGATTTTGTAGATTGGCACAAGGAGATCCATATTCTTTGAAAGCTAAAATTTGTGTGGATTCATGGATTTGCAGGGGTTGATTGACGGGTGCCAAGGCAGAGTTTTACAGGGGTTCATGAGGTGGTACGGACTGAGTATGGGTAGTGTGAACTGTTCTTGCTGGTTCATGTTGAACAAGGGAAGAAGTTGGGTTGGGATTGTCAGGCATGAAATTATTAGGGGGGAGGAATTGGAGGGACTGGTGGATAAAGGATTGCTGCCCCTGTTCAGACGATGGGATGGGAAAGGAGGTATGGGTACATGTAGCGGCAACAGGCGACTTATCAATGGCCATGGACAGGCCTGGAACAGTGGGAGGGAGGCTGGTTGACGGCAGCGGTTCAGAAGGCTTTGCCACCCCTCGCCCCATGTGAGCGCTTGACCGGCTGTTGCTTGGGCTTTGAACATGTGAACGAGTGGGCTGCAGGCTTCCCTGATGACCGGCCCACGTTTCCACACGGTCATGGATCGGAATCAGCGCATTTTGCGGAGAAACAGTAGAGTTTGGACTGGGCCGTGGAAGTTGCTGATTGTTGTGGAAAGCCGCAAAATCAATTCTAAGTTGATGAAGGATCATGGATGTGGGGGAGTTATCATGGGAGATGGATAATTGTTTTTTGATTTGGTGAAGGGGTAAATCCTGGATCTGAGTCATCCATGATCCAAAGTTATCAAAAGGGGTGAGAGAGTTTGTGGAGTTGTTGGCTTCTGAATGATTCTCTCTTGACGATATTTGCAATTGGAAGCATTGTGGAAAAAGTTTGCACAGAAAGTGCAGATTCTTGGGATTTTTTCATAGTGGATGAATACAAAGAAAAAGCCATCAGAATCAGAGTTGATTTTGATCTTGTCAATGGCTGGTTTAGTAACATCAAGTTTGACATGCACCGCCACATACTCTTCATCTCTATGAAGATCTCGGATTGGGTTGTGTGAAAAATCCGAGAAGAAACCAATTTTGGCAACCAAAGAATTTATGAGATGAATACTTCTAATATCAGGGGAAATGCCATAGAGACGAATCGTGGTATGAAGAAAGCAAAAATTATATTGAGAGATGTTTTTGGAACTGTCGAACCATTCAAAAAGAAGAACATCTCTTCTCCCCAAAGTCCAAGGTTGCCTTCGCCAAATGTAAAGAAGATCTTCCATGGTTTTGAAAGAGGCGAGAAAGACATTGTTATGAACCATGGAAATAGCACCATACCTTGTACTCCAAGCTTTTTTCATGTCCATGCGCATGGCTTGTATGGGTACAGGCTTATCAGTGGCTCTAGATTGAACCACTTTAACAAGAAGACGATAATCATAGTCTAGTTCATCTTCTTGATACCATGGAGGATCCCTACTTTTTTCTTGGGATATGTTGAGGTTTTGCATGATGGAGGAGAGGTTTATCTCACAGGGATCAGGTAGAGAATAGTTATCATCCGTATTCTCCATGGAGGGAAGGGAAAGGAGGATTGAAGCTTAGTGAAAGAAGATGGGATAGGAAGAACAAAATCAAAGAACAGAGGAGTAAGAATCAGATGAGTAGTGGTAGGCGAGTTGTGGGAGCAAAGAGGAGGGAGGAAGGCGGGAGAGAGCCGGCAGTCCGCCCAGAGTTTTTTTCACGTTATCGGCCTGTTAGCCACGCTGTTGGGCGGGACTTCCCGAGCGCTTGCGCGTGTGTACTAGGAGGTGGGAGTAGCTACTTCCTAGGAGTAGGAAGGAATTTTCCTATATATATATATATACACGTCTCACTCAGTTCGTAAAACATACCTGTAACAGAACCGACCAATTTATAAAAGCATAAGTGAAAAATCACTCGCTAAGCAAGCAATTGTCACACTTAAGCCGTTATAAACTCGGTAGTCCAGAAATCTCGAAGGATTTCAAACCAACATCATCAACCAAGATCGTGTAGATTTAGCTTCACCATTCGCATGTTACAACATTTCACAAATAGTTCAACAACATCAGAGTGCAGAAATAAGGTTATTACAAACCAAGTTCTTCAAATCCAACAACGGAAACAAATAGTTTTAGGAACTCAACCCACACACACAAACTTAGGTTTAATATAGTGCCAGCCTGATGATCAATCCACAAAAGCAAGTGGAAAGAGTAGTAAGAACGACCATAGCCCTTTGGTGCTTAATCCACTGGATATAAGCAGGTCTCGCAATACCCGTGGTAGGTATAGCCATCTGCACAAACAACAAGCGGAAAAAACCCTGAGTACGAGAAGGTACTCAGCTAGACTTACGAGTGACTCCAAAGAAAAAGGACTCCAAGGAGTATGACAGGCTTTATCGGGGATAGCTTGACTCTTTTTTATGAAAAGCGGTAGTAACATTTAAATTGATTGCTCGGCTTAATCATTCCTATTTATGCTAGGTGAGCAACTACACTATGCATCATTATAGTATTATTAATCATGACTAAGCAAGCAAGTAGTAACCATAAACATATTCATTAGCTTAACCCATCATCATCATTAATCACATTCCATAATCATTACTACGATGTTGCAGCTGAAGTCAAGGTGTTCACCGTCGAACGATGGCGATTCGAATCGATTACTACGAGCTCAGGGGGTATTCCTCATACAAACCACACTCACGCGCGAAGTGAGCTACACAGTCACCGTGGCACGTATCCGGGGAAAAACAAGTACGCGGACTCGCATAGAACCACCGTACCCGAGGGGACCGCCCGACGCCTTAGCCCGACCATCTTTGGACCTCGGACTTACTCTTGGCGCCCCTGTGGTCCCCATCCATCTCCAATACGGTGCGAACGGATCGAGAACCGGCCCGGATAGTGTTAGGCTTCGCGGTCGGAAGTGCTTATCCGGCCCGCCTAAGTATGAGGCATGCGTTCAATATGACTTGGGGTACAACAACGGTGCGGTCCTTAATCGACACTGCACGGAATCACTATGGTCCAACAACCCCACAAGACTCCGTCCGGTCTCCATTCATCACGACCATAACCATTAACCAGATGATATCAACATAAGCTTTCCATCAATCACAAGTAACCAGCTATACTCACGGATGACAGGAAATCACCCGACTTCTACCGTCTAAGCAAGCTAAGCATAAAACTCGCCCTAGACTAGCCGGGTGTAGCAAGGTGGGATAATCAATGGTAAAGCAAGGATATAATGCATCAACGGTCCCACACAACTCCTATACTTAATGCAACAATCATAAAGCATAATTAGACTGTTAGAAAGCATAGGTAAGGAAATGCTCCGGTGCTTGCCTTGCTCGAAGTCCGACCGCGGTGGTTAGGGACACTCAGGCAGCTCTTCTTCGCACAAGAGCAGCCATCAAAAATCATCAAGGCATAATTCCTCATAATTTATTTACTAAAAATCATTTAAGAATCAGCCCAAAAATGCATTTAAATCATATTCCAATATTTTTGTACAGTAACTGCATGACATATATTTTTTCCAGAAACTACATCACATAACAAGTCTAACAAAACAAGAATCACATTTTTCAGAGCATTCTACAATTTATCATGCATTTACTCAGTTTTTCAGACCATTTAAGCAAATAAATAAAACTATACAGTAAATTACCACAAAAATTACATATCATATTTTTACTGGATAGATCTACTCACTAGCAACCTAGCAAAATAACTTTCATCAAATTTGGACTTCATTTGCTCCGGCTATGAAATTAAAACTATTAAAAACGAAATGCGGAATTTCATTTAAAAACAAAACCGAAGCGCCCTGCCTGGCCTGGACCCGTCCCGATGGACCGTGAGCCACCGCCGTGTGGGACCCCACGGGTCCACGGCCCCACTGGCCGGTCGGCCGAAAGCAGGGCGGTGCTCCGGCGGCGCTTAGCTCGCCGGGCGACGAAGCTCACCGCCGCAAACTGGGCAGCTGGCGGGCGTGCTCCCCGCGGCGAAGCACACGGTGACGATGCTTGGCGCTGGCAGCGGTGAACCCTAGCTACGGCGGCGGGCGGTGAGGGCGGCACGGCGGCTCGGCATGGAGGCGCAGTGGCCGCCTCCCGCACCGTGGGCTCAGGTGGTGGGCACGACTGTGCGTGCGACCGTAAAGCGGAGCTAGAACTAGGGTTTGGTGGGTGTTGAGCACTGGGCCTCCTCGGCCGCGTGCATGGCGTTACGGTGGCGGAAGGAACTCCGCGCGAGCTCAAGGTGCGGGTGGCTAGGCGTGCATTGCCTCGATTGAGCGCAGCAGTGTTCGATTCGGGGGTCCGGCGGCTGCGGTGCACGCCGAGAGAAAGGAAGGGAGCGAGGGTGTGAACGCGCGACCGCTGCTCCGACGAAGCTCCGGCCATGGCGGCGGTGGCGGCTGCCATTCGTGGCTTACCAAGTGAGCAACGGCGATGCTAGGGCAGTGCAGTGAGGTGGAGGAGCAGAAAGGCGGAGCATGAGCGCGTCTCTGCGTGGCGTGAGCGCCGCACGGTGGCGGTGGAACGGCGGCAAGAGCACGGCGGCGGCAATGGCGGGCCGCGGGCGGCTCTGCTGCTGCAGCGCGTTGGCGAGAGCCAGAGCGAGAGCGAGAGCGAGGCGAGAGTGGCGAGAGTGGAGCGGGCAGGGTTTCCAAATCGGGCGCGGCCGGCCGTGGCGGGGTCCACCGGCTAGGCATTGCCGGCCACGCTGCACGGCGGCCAGGCGACGGCGAGCGCGTGGCGACCGCGCGCTGACACCGGTCGGCCACGGCCGCGGCGCCACCGCTGCCGGGCGCCCAGGCCGTGGGCCGTGGGCCGAGCCACGGCCTGCCCGTTTGCGGTGATTTTTCTTTTCTTTTCTTTTCTTTTGAAAATTTCAATCAAATCCAAACTGAACACAAATGTATCTTTTGACCCATTTCAAAGTATTTTCAAGGAAAGTGCCAAAAATAAAAGTTGTAGAGAATTTCAAGATGAACATTTTCTGTTTTGGGGTCAGGTCCAAATTCTGAACAGAATTTGAATCATAAATTCAATTTTGAATTTGAAGGCAAATAAATAAAGTTTTCAACTTAATTTCTCTTGCTCCAAATTCCACCAAAACTTTTGCAATAAAAGTTTTGCTAAATCATTCCAAGCGCTGGGCAAGGAATTCTAAACTTGATCATGTCATTTGCATAAAGATTAAATGCACTAATTAACAATCAAGCAAGTAATTAATTAACCACAAATGCAACACATGAAATGACAATGCATTTAGGGTTAAATGCTTGATGGTGCTCATGTCATGCTAATGAATGATTAAGGTTAGTTAATTGAGTGCCTAATGCATGCTTAACACATGAGGTGTTACAATACCAGCGGTCCACGGAGTCCTGGCCTGGCGCTCCCAGCCGAGGTGACTCCGGGGGCCCGACGGCCGCCGCTCAGGCACCCCCTGCGCCTCTCTCCGGCCGCCGCCGCCGCCTCCCCGGCGTGCGTGCGGCGGCGGCAAATGTGGATCCGCCGCGGCTCCCCCCCCCTCCCCCTCCCTCTCCTCCCCTTCCCTCCCACCTTCTTCCCAGCGAGCCGGTCGGCCGGCTCGGATCGGAGGCCCTCCTGGGCCGGATCCTTGGATCCGCGCGCTCGGGCTGCAGGACGACCCCGCAACTGCTACACAGCGCGGCCCGGCTGCCCGGCGGCCGTGGGCTGCTGCTGGCGGCGGCCGGCGGCGGGTCGGCCCGCGGCGGCTGCCTGCTTGGCGGCCGGTGGCGAGACGGTGGCTGCTGCCCGGCGCGGCGGCCGGGAGCCCCGGACCGGGCCACGCCCCACTGCGCTGCTCCGGTCTGCGCCTCCGCCCGGCGGCATACACATCGGGCCGCGGCTCGGTTTGGCCCTCGCGGCATCGGGCGGCCAACTTGCTTGGCCTGGCTGGTCCTTTACTTTGAGCGGCCGTGGGTGGCCGGCCCGTCTGGGTGGTGGCATGGGTGGTGGTGTAGCTTTAGCGCCCTGAGCCGCGGCTTCGCGTGTGTCGTTCTTCGCTTTGGCCGCCACGAGTGGCCTGTTTCCGCCGCAAGAATGCTGGGTGAAAACCCCGCCCGTTTGCTTCGGCCGGGCGGCGGTGGCGCAAAGTGCGTGTCATCTACCTTCCCCGAGGCGTCGCCAAAGCTTCTTGTCTATGGCGGCCGAGGACGAAAGTCCTGCTTTCGAGTGCTTCTCTCGACATTGTTGGCGGCCGTGGATGTCAATCCCCTTCTTGGAGGCATTGTTGAGGCACTGCTGTCGCCCATTGCCCACCACCCTGGCGGGTGTCCTTCTGCCCGCCGCTCCTCCCACGTGGTCCCTCTGGTCGTCGTGCTGCACCTAATTGGGCTTCATGTTTCTCCTCACCTTGGTACATCCAGCTGATGTTTGTTGTAGCCATAGTTGTGGTCGTTTCCGGTGGATGCTTTGCCGCCGAGAGGTTTCCAGCGGATTTGTCGCCGAGGTTGTGTTTCCGGTGGAGTCGCCGAGGTCGCTTTCCGGCGGATGCTTTGCCGCCGAGATTCCGGCGGATGCTCTGCCGCCGTGGTCGTGGGCATTTCCGGTAGATGCTTTGCTACCGAGGTTGCTGGGGTTGTTTGGACGGATGCTTTGCCGTCTGGAGTTCTAGCGGATACTTTGCCGCTGTTATCTTTGTGGCTCCTCTCACGGCTGGCTACCATGGTGTTGAGTTTATCGTATTAGGTTCAGTATCTGGGTTGTTAGGTGGAGGGCCCCCTACCCCTCATGTTTTTCTTACTTTTCGTTTGTGTCGAGGACTTCGATGGTAATCCGTCGATTACCCGCGAATCCTTTTTCGTTGATCTTCTCGCTACTCCCCCTGTAATCCAAATACCACTTCTCTTAATGAAATACGTGCAAGACGATCTCGAAAATATATATATATATATATATATATATATATATATATATATATATATATATATATATATACACGTGTTATTCTACACCCTAGGTGTAGAATAATATTCTACACCCAAGTAGCTAATAACCGAGTAATACCGACTAATACTAAAGAAAATTTAGAAATATGAACACTCTTTGAACACCAACTCTTTGACTAATACTAAATGTGGTTCAAGTATCGTTAAGTATTGTTCGATTTTTTGGTCAAGATTACTCAAGATCCGTCATTATTAGCTACTTGGGTGTAGAATATTATTCTAGTGTAAAATATTATTCTACACCCAAGTAGCTAAAACCGAGTAGTCTTGACTAATCTTGAAGAAAATTTAGAAATACTGAACACTACTGAACACCAACTCATCGACTAATACCGAATGTGGTTCAAGATCGTTAAGTATTGTTCAAGTATTTTTTGGTCAAGTATTACTCAAGATCCGTCAAGATATTAGCTCTTGGGTGTAGAATAATATTCTACACCTAGAGTATATATATATATATATATATATATATATATATATAGAACTACTACTCTATAGCTAACTACGAATAACTTATTACGTAGCCACTTTGAGTTACGATAATTACAATACTAATTTACGAGAATTATAGTAACTCTTTACTAAGTGGTTTACTATAATCATTATGATAAATAGTCCTATGTGTTATAGTAACTCCTTACTAAGTGGTTTACTATAATCGTTATGGTAAATAGCCCTATGTATTATAGTAACTCAACTATCGTAACAATTATAGTAATTGAGTTACTATAATTCTTGTAAATTAGTATAGTAATTATCGTAACTCAAAGTGGCTACAAAATAAGTTATTCTCAGAGCCGGCTCTTGAATAATCTCACCCTATATATATATATATATATATATATATATATATATATATATATATATATATATATATATAGCGGTGGACTGGCTGAGGAGGTGGAGCACCGAACGCGGTAGGACGAAGGCCATGTCGCGTCCGTCCAGGAGGCGCTCCACCATGCATAGCTTTGGGCGGCTCGCGAACGCCAGGTCACGGGTCTTCATTCCGAGTGTTCGCTTCTGCTATAAACCGGCTTCTTCTTATCAGCCAACAATATTTTTCTCCCATAAAAAGAAGCCAAAATAACCCGTTTCAGCTTTAGCTTCTACTTATAAGCACAAGCGAACATTCGCCGCGGCCACCGAGGACGCCACCACGGTGGGCCCGCGGCCCCGCGGCAGGAGCATGACCGGGCCGTGCGAGGACGGCAGCTAGCGACTGGAGCCGACGGTGCGGCAGGGAGCCGAGGAGGGGCAGGTGGCTTAAGAAGGGAAGCTCCGACAGGGATGGAGTCGGTAGAGATCAGAGTAGATCGAGTATTGTGTATATATGTATACATAAAGAAGCTGCGATTAAGGCTTGGATAATTAAATCCTAAGATTTAGCGGAAACCATATATAGAAGTAAAGAATTGCTTTTAAGCGTTTAAAGTAGCATGTGTCTTGGTTTTTTTTTTTTATGTAGTTCTTTATAGCTGAAAGGATCCCAACACTCCCAGCCCTCCATGCACGGTTCACGTGGGCCCATCACTGTTTATGTAGGCCCCATATATACAGTTCAATTTTTTCTGATCGCTTTTTTTATTTCTTCTCTTCAAGCGGGCGTACTAGCGTCTAATCCACCGTATGGCCATCGCGTCACTGTTAAGAAAAGTTCATATATATAGGAGGAATTTACCACACCGAGCTCCTCCATGCGTCTATTATTTTGTCACCGCTAGCAGTCCTATTGTGCCACTATATTTAAAAGAGGATATATATTGTCTTGAAAAGCAAAAGGCTATTCACTGTAAAATTCAATAGCTCTCCATGCGTCTATTTGCTGTCGCCGCTAGCAGTCCTATTGTGCCATCATATTTAAAAGATGATATATATTGTCTTGAAAAGCAAAAGGTTATCCACTGTAAAATTCACTAGCTTCTACCATTCGATCGTGGATTTTCTTAATTTTGCGTCGGTCGTTCTTAGAGATAACCTTGAGTAGTTATTACTATTTTTTACGACATGCAGATGTGTATATACCATAAAAAAAAATATAAACATATACACAACTTTAGACCTATTACCGCTACAAACGAACGAGCCTTCAGAACATAAATTCACCACAAAACATAGGCGCGACCATCAACTACACGCGCGGCATCGCGCGTGTACCCTCCTAGTATTTACATCGAGGCCTTTTTTGGTTTGCCTCCAAACCAAGAGGGTTGGGAGAGATTGGGGCCCCTTCAATACCTCTCATTTCCCATGGTTTTAAGGAATGGTTCATAAGCGCATTGAGCCAGGGCTTGAAGACAAAAAAAGAAGAAGAAATGACCTACCGATATTTTTAAAGCAATAAGATTGAACCTGCATCTAGCGTGTGGTAGGTTATTTGATTATCTTCAGGGAATGTGGTGAAAACCGGCACCACAGCAGAGCGGATGACGATCGATAGTATCAACCGGGAATAAAGAAGGCGAGGGATTATTCATAGCTCGAATTAAGCCCAGCGGCAGTATGCGCCGAGCAGCGCATGCCCTCGACGTGACCCATCATCTGCGCCACGAAGACATAGACGACACGCGGCAGACACGGTGGGAAGCTACTCAGATAGATATTATAGAGATCGCGGATTCGCGGATAACTGGACATTTTGGCTTCATGTGCAGATGTGCTAGGAGTGATACAATTATTTTGTTGGGAGATGATGACAAATGGAGCACGCCGGAGGCCGGATATTATTTGGTGAAAATACTAAACATGCATGTTGTTTCTTTCCGGATCAGAAACACACATTTTGCAGGACACAATCATCGAAAGTGGTGGCAAAGCTAGGCTCCAAATCAACCCCATCGTCTAGAGAGTAGAGACTAAGTGAAGTACTACTCCGGGGAGTAAACCGCGCTTCTATTTTTATTTATTTTTGTATAATAATCCTAGTGTGTAAATCGATGTCTTGAACTCTCCAATATACATAGCGTTTGTTTACTGCAAGATGCAAGTGTATGACTACAATTGGCTTAGATCTAAGCCCGGTCAGCTCATGGACTGCATTTATTGTTGTGTAGATCCGAAGCGAGCAGGATCCGAGGAACGTATCGTGTAGCTGTCGTAATAATCAGTATTTCCTCGATCGCCAATTAGAAGTCATTTCAAAAATCTTGTAAAGTCAGAACTTTTAAGTCAGACCAAATTTATATATTTATAATACCAACTATTATACAGTAAGTATCGTTAGATTCCTTAGTAGTTAAATTTTTATAGTATATCTATTTGATGTCATAAATTTTTGTGTTTGTCTCTATAATTTTATTCAAACTTGATATGCTTGGACTTCTAAATTCTTAAAATAATTTATAATTTAGAATGGAGAGATTAGTATAGGTGGCCATATAGACCGCCTGGCTCAATCCTATTGGATTAGGTATAGCATAACTCTGCCAACGGACCATGCCGAAAGCGCCCACAAGCCTAGGGATCGACCCAAGCACGACCCTTTGTCGTTGCCAAGCTGTCCCGAACACAGCACGCCCTTGCAAGCCAGGCCAACCCAGAGCAAGCTAAGCTTTCGAGGGGAGAGGGGGGCTACAGGAGTTGAGCGATCGCTTTGCTACGACTAGGAGAGCTAGTGGTTGAACGAGGAGGATTCGAGGAGGTACGGTTGGACAAGCGGTGGACAAAGAGGTTATGAGGAAGGGGCTCACGAGGAGGACAGTAGTCGAGCAGAGATGGGAGTGAGTGGGCGCATGAGTACAATGAAAACGGACAACCGTTTTCTACTTATACATTTAAATATAAAAATAAAAGTGAAAGTGATAAAGCCAGACATAAAAATGAAATCAAACTTTTATAGAACATTAAGAATTTTAAAAATAAACTAATTCGAACAGAATTCTATCGAACACGGTCGATCTATCGAGAATTTTCTTATTGGGCTCTAATTGAGTGCATATTTATAATAAGTTCAAAGATGGATGTGTGTGCTTGTAAGAACTGCATTATGATGCTTCTTTTAAAGAAGTCCAAAACCGAACTTTTCCATTATATATCTAAAAAAAATGCTGACATTTGGAAGAGCAAGCAGACTTTGTTGGCGAAAAGGCACGTAGTCTACTAGTTAAAAAAAAAAAAGAGTTTAGTAGCACCTTAGGTCCTGGGTCCCACTCTTTGTAAGAATGAACATTTCAGAATTTAGTGGCATTGTATCTTTATTGGACGCTTCTAAATTTTTTTCCTTATTCGTGCATTCAAACAACATTCGTCTGTACCTGCACGTCGACGTCGTCATCTCACTGAGGAGGCCATGGCTTAGCAACCAAATACAGGGTCTCCTTGAGACGCACCGAGAGCCCGTTCACCTCGTCCATCGCCAGCTTCGACGCCGCGCCGGCCGGCAGCTCCCAGTCGAAGTGGTACAGCAAGCTCGCCAGCGCCAGCTCCAGGGTCGGCACAGCGAACCCCACCCCTGGGCACCCTCTCCTCCCTGCGCCGAACGGCACGAACCTGAAGTCCTGCCCGAGCAAGTAGTCCCCGGTGAGGTCGTCGCCGGCGAACCGCTCCGGCACGAACTCCTCGGCGCGCTCCCACGTCGCGGGGTCCCGCGCGATGGCCCACGCGTTGACCACGACACGGGTGTGCGCCGGGACGTGGTAGCCGAGCAGCTCCGTGTCCTCCATCGTCTGATGGGGCAGCAGCAGTGGCACCGGCGTGTGCAGCCGTAACGTCTCCTTGATGACACACTTGAGGTAGCGCAGGTTCTCCAGGTGGTCCTCGGCGACGTGGTGGCCGCCGGCGGCGGCGACGGCCGCGCGGATCTCGTCTTGCACCTTACGCATCTCGTGTGGGTGGTTCATGAGCTCCGCCATGGCCCACACCAGCGTCGTGTAGGTCGTGTCGGTGCCGGCGGCGAACATGTTCTGGACATGCGCAAGTTGAACCCGATGTTACATGCAGTTGCAACGCAATCCATCCTCAAATGTCTAGCAGTGTTGAGAACGTGCGTACGCACCTTGATAATGGCCTTGATGTCGCCGTTGTCAAACATGACTCCACCTCCACGGCCGGCGGCGTCCGTGTCCTCCTCCTGCGCAGCCTCGTTCACGTCCAGCAGCACATCTACGAAGTCCCAGTGACCGTCGTCCTTCCGGCAGCCACCGGCGGCACGGCGCCTCTGGCGGTGGTCGTCGATGACCCGGTCGAGCAGGGCGCCCATCTCCTCGTAGGTGCGCGTCACCTTGGCGTCCAGCCCCATGAGCGTGTCCACCCACGCCAGCCACGGCACGAACTCGCCAAAGGTGAGCGTCCCAAGCAGCTCCTCTAAGTCGGCGAAGAGCTTCGTGAGCTTCTCGCCGCCGTAACCCCCGGAGCTGCCGTCGTCGCCGAACGCGGCGCGGGAGATGATGCCGTTGGTGTAGGAGATGAGGAGGGCGCTGAGGTTGACGGCGGCGGCGTCCCCGGCGCTGCGGACGCGGTCGACCAGCGCGGCGGCCTCCTGCTCCCGGTGGTGGCGGAAGCAGTGGACACGGCGCTGGCTGAGGAGGTGGAGCACGCAGACGCGGCGGGCCTGGCGCCAGTGCTCGCCGTAGGGGGGCGAAGGCCATGTCGCGGCCGTAGTTGAGGCGCTCGACCATACGCACCCTGGGGCGGCTCGCGTAGGCCAGGTCGCGGGTCTTCATCACCTCCTGCGCCGCCGCCGCCGAGGAGGCCACCACGGTGGGCTCGCGGCCGAAGCGGAGGAGCATGACGGGGCCGTACGACGCGGCCATCGATCGAAGCTTGCGGTGAGGCAGGGAGCCAAGAATGGGAAGGTGGCCGACGACGGGAAGGCCCGGCGGCGACGGAGGTAGACGACGCCGGGCATCTCCGCGGTTCTGAGATGGCTTACTGATGGCGAACAGGAGCAGGAGGGAAAGGCCGGCAATGAGCACCAGTGCAAGAAACGGTGAGATGTCCATGTCTGCCTGGTGCACAAGGCAGTGTACCAATTCGTGTGCACTGAAGGGGCATCTATCTATCTAGCACTATGGACGAGAGCAACAAATAATACACGTCCTCTCCCACTTAATTTGTGGTAGATACTTTGAAAAGATGTCCAGCCATCCAGGCATAGAATACAAATACCAACGCTTGTCATATTCGGACATCATGATGCTACCTATTTCGACATCACCCGTTCTGGAAAATGGACATGGTCCATATGAACAGCTGCCAAAACCACACGGGACAAAGTACGGAGCACGATGGACTACACTACACTCCACACCAGATTTGGAGCGATTCTGAAAGTCCGGAAAAAATGTCCTCGTGAAGTTGTTGGAGAAAAAAAAAAAAAAAAAAAAAAAAAAAAAGAAGTGTCTTCTGATTCAAACCCAAGACTTATTTTAACGCATACAACACATCTCACAATTAAACTAGATATTCATATGTGAGTACTACCTTAGTCCAAAAAAAAAACAATTCTCGAATTTCAAGAAATCTTTACAAATAACTATTAGATTAGTTATAAAATATATTTTTATAATAAAATTTATTTATAGAGATATAAATAGTAATGCTATTTACTTTAAACTTAGTTACTTTTATCTAAAAAATAAACTTAGTTACTTGAGCTCAATTGATCGGCACGGATACCATAATTGTATTTTTTGAAGAGGGGGAGTTTATCACAACCTTGTATTAAATATTTTTGTACTAAATAAACTCAAATAAAAAGGTTCCAACTACAAAGGATTAAATCTTTTTAAATACTACAACTTTGATATATGACATGTCTCTATTGAGATTGTATGAAAAATTTAAAAATTGATTCATGAACTGTGTGGATTTAAATCAAATATTTGGCTCTCTAAATAATTTCATATAAAAAAATTATCAACAATATAGGCCTGGCCATTGCAACTTTTGTATGTACCATGTCAATATTGAGGTTGCTTGGCAAATTTAAATTCTAAAATTTTAAAATTTGAGAACTTAAAACAATATTTTGGGATTCTAAGCAGTTTCAATTAAAAAACTTCTCAACTACAAACATGTAAATCACGTCAAAAGCTAATGTTTTTTTCATCAAAGTTAATATGCAAAGGTCGGATATTATTTTGTTAGATGTAACTGTTTCTAAAGATGGACCAGTGCAAGAAACGGTGAGATGTCCATGTCTGTCTGGTGCACAAGGCAGTTTACCAATTTCAACATATTAACAATAAACATTTAGATCGACCCCATCACGGCAACTTTGGTATATACAATGTCAACATCGAGGTTTCGTTTGGAAATTTTAAATTCTAAAATTTTAAAATCTGAGAATTTAAAACAATATTTTGGGGCTCTAAATGGTTTTAAATAAAAAACCTCTTAACTTCAAAGATGTAAATCACGTTGCAATATATAATTTGATATAATATTTGTTTTCATTTAAAATTAATATTAAAAATGTATTTTTAGATATAACTATTTGTAAAGACTCGCCTCTTAAAATATCCGTCTTTATAATCAATTTATAAATAAAGACCTTTAAAATGTTCGTCTCTTTTATTAGTGATGTTTGAAGACGAACATTTTAAGATGCCGTTTCTTTTAATCGTTTACAAATGCATGGATTCGCAGCCGCCGTCCGCCGTCCGCTGTCCGCTACGCTGGGTCGCAGATCGCTGTGACGCTGCCATGAACAGACAGCCAACGAGGTTTGTATTTCTTAATAAATTTTTATGCCTCAACTCTTCGAGTAAGTAGACAACCAACGAGTTATAATGTGGTGGGCTGCCAGACAGACATTCCTGAGTTCCTTCCGTGGCGTTTGGCATCATGTTTCATGTTGGACGTGTCGACGACCAGCAGGACACTTTTTTTTTTTTTTTTTTTGATAAGAACACAAATTTATTAGCAGCAGTGTGCTGCAATAAGAGTGAATGAGTCACCAGATACAAATTGTAAAGCTGTCATAAGGGGACAGCTGTGTACATGATAAGCATTGGTACAGGAAATCTGCATTTGGGAAATACTTGTGTTTGAATGATTGAATGCCTGGGTAGCTAGGATATGAGCCGTAGTGTTCTGCCTTCTGTGGATCTTGAAAATCTTTGCATTATTCCGAGCGGAATAATTAATGTAGGCCTGCGTGAAGCGCTTGATCTCCCAGTGTGGTGGATTGGAATGATCATTGCCATTAAAGAATGTAACAAGCTGTTGATTATCCGATAAAAATATCGGACAGTGGATGCCTAGTGTTAAGGCAATCTGAGCAGCCAACGCTAAGGCTGCGGCCTCAGCCATTAGCACCGAAATGGAGTCTTTGAGTATAGCCTTTATATATAAGGCTGATGTCGTGTTTGGTTGAGTATTTAACAAGAACACTCCCAAACCAGCCCTTCTTGTAACCTGCAACAACGAGTCAGGCGAAATAGACGCATCCGTATAGCACCTTGTGCCAGGCAGAAGGGCTGGTTGTGTCACAATGAAATGAGGTGGGCCTGGTAAGGCCGAAACTTGTTGATGTGCAGCTGATGCACTAGTCCCTTCGTTCATTGTACCTGCAAATGAAGAATTATTACCTAGATCGGATAGCCGTATTCTCCTTTGGGGCTGATGCCAGCACGTCTGAATTGGTTGTGCTCCCCGAGCTTGTTCCTGCATTTGTATTGTCCTGGACGAGTATCTGATCCATGCGCCATGCTGCCGGTTATGGGAGAGCCGAGTAATTGGCATGCCAATTGCAGTTTGCTCTGCTTGCTGCTCCCTTTGTCTCTCCTGGGCCGAAATTGGTAGTTGTGCATTCCTTCCCTGCAATGCTGATATCTGGGAACCTGCAAGAGAGAGATTGCTAATATGTCTGCTTGACCTTTGGCTCGGTCGCTGGTTGTGGCCTCCTGCATGGACTGCTTGCTCGCTGTCTTCCCGAGTCATGTGCATTCCTGCTCCTCCCACCTGCATGTTCTGTTCTAAAAATGAAATGGCATCATTTAAGTGTAGATGCCATCCCTGATTTATCTCTTCATCTTGGCGCGTGCTGCTTTCTTGATTCTCTTGGGTAGAGGATGGGAAGGTTTGGCTGTAACTGCTATTTAAATTTTCTGTTATAAAAGTTATCTTCATGTCTGCTGCCACTGCATAATGTACCTGCAAAACCGACCATTTTTTGTTTTGAAAACGGGCATCATTTCTTGCTTTCCATATGTACCATAGGGTTGTGAGAATTTTTTGGAATTCGTCATCAGAGGTGTGTTGATCAATAATCATTGATAATATATCCTGCACTCCATCTTGTTCCTGTGGAAGTGAAGAAGTGAGCAAGGGCGGAGATGCTGAGAACCAGACAGCTCGTGCAAAAGTGCAGTGGAAAAACAAGTGAGAATCGTTTTCTGTCAAGGAGCAGGTAGTACATTGCTTGCTTATTTTAGGTGAGAGACTTCCAGCTCTTTCTCCAGTAGCAAGAGCCCTTCTAATGAGTCTCCAAGCGAAGGTTTTGATGCATGGGGGAAGGTTTTTATGCTTCCAAGCTCTTTTAAGAATGCTCAAAGCATGTTGGGTGATACTTCTAGCTCCATGCTGCGGGAGCTGTGCCTGCATTTGATTGTTGAAAAGCTTGAAAGCTTCTTTAGTAGTACAAATGCCTTTCTTAGCAGGTTTCCAACGGACTATATCAGGAGAATCAGAAGGCACTGTAGGAGTTTGAGTTATAGATAAAGATGCCTGGCCATAAAAAATTTGAGAGATTAAATTAATATTCCATGATTGGGTTTGAGGAATCCAGAGATCAGCCACAGTTTGAGGAAGTCTATCAATGGTGACTGGTAAGTTGATATGATCATGGATTGAATCCCAAATAGAGCACCAAGGAGTAGACCAGATACTAGAGTTGCCTTTATGAATCTGGATGGTACAGTTCTTATTAAGGATGTGTTTTATTTGGGAAATGGAGGACCAGAAAATTGATTTGGTAGTACTATTCTTAGAAAGCCAAAAGGATGTGTTGGGGTAGTATTTGGCTTTAAGGATTGAGGAGAGGAATTGATTTTTTCCGGTGGCAATGTTCCAGGCAGCATGGAGAATGAGGCTGTGATTAACATTCAAAATGTCTCTAATTCCTAAACCCCCATTTTCTTTGGATTTACATAGATCTTCCCAGGAGCGAAAGTGAAAAGGGGAGGTAGAGTTTTCATCTTGAATTCCAGCCCACCAAAACCTTCTTATAATGGAGGTAATTTTTGAAATGAAAGTTTTGGAAAAAAGGACAGTGGACATGTAATAGATAGGAATAGAGGCTAAAACTGAGTTGATGTAAGTTAAACGCCCTGCATGATTAAGCTTGTTAGCCTTAATGGTGGTCAGCTTATTCCTAAATTTGGTAATAATAAAATTATAAGCCTTAGATCTATCGCTATGATTGAAGATAAGAGGATGGCCAAGGTAAGTTGTGTTGGGCGCAAGATCAGCAACCGGGAAAACACTTTTAACCGCCTGTTTGCTATCAGCGTCGACATTTTTACTGAAAAGGATGTGAGATTTAGTTAGATTGGGAGTTTGGCCTGAAGCATTGCAGAAAGATTGGAGAACAGAGTTGATATTAATAGTTTCAGTGTGATTGGCTTGACCACAAATTAAAAGATCATCGGCAAAAAGCAAAGAGTGAATGCTTGGGCAGTTTGGACCCAGAGTGACACCTTTAATGTTATTGAGTTCCATGTTGGCTTGCACATTAAGAGAAAGCTCATTTACAGCTAGGACAAATAAATAAGGTGAGAGAGGACAACCTTGTCTAATGCCTCTTTGTGGATAGAAAGGCGTGGCAGGTTCGCCATTAATAATTACTGAAAGGGTTGTTGTCGAGATACATTTATGAACAAGATTAATGAAATGGTTTTGGAAACCTTGTCTCCTCATGGCTGTGACTATAAAAGACCATTCAATCCTGTCAAAAGCTTTAGCTAGATCTAGTTTAAGAAGGAAGGCCTTTTGATTCCAAGATTTAAGATTAAAAGAGTGAATGATCTCCTGTGCAATTATGATATTAGTGGCTATATGTCTACCTTGGACAAAAGCAGATTGGGATGGGTGAATGATGTGGGGAAGATGATTTTTAATTCTATCAGCAAGGCTATGATTTTATAGCTGACATTGCAATGACTTATGGGTCTAAAATCTTTGGGCGTTAGTGGAGCATTATTCTTAGGAATAAGCACAATATGAGTGTTATTTATGGCTGGAGGTAAATTACCTGTATGATAGAAAGAGGAGACGAGATCATGAACATCCTTACAAGTCCAGGTCCAAGATGATTTGTAAAAGGTGGCATTGAGACCATCAGGGCCAGGGGCTGCATTGTTGCGCATGTTTTTGACAATGTTGTGAAGTTCCTGCAGATCTGGGACAGAGTTAGTGAAAGAATCTGTTACCTGAGTGCTGGTGACTACAATGGGCCTGTCTTCATCGTTCTCTTCATTGATATTTGAGTGCTGGCTGGTAAAAATTTCTATGAAATAATTGTTGACAGTTTGAGCAAGCTGTTGCTGGGTGGTAGAGGAGGAGCCATCTGGGTTGTGCAAATAGGCGATGGTATTTCTTCTGGATCTCTTAATAATAGATTCATGGAAAAAAGTAGTATTCCTATCTCCTGATACAGACCAATTTTTCTTGTATCTTTGACGGTGGTATGCTTCTTGTTTGGCTAAGATGGCTTGATGTTGGAAGCTGAGCTCTTTTTGGATGGCGTGGTTCTGTTGGCTTGGAGGGCGCATCTGGTGCTGAAGGAGTTGCTGCTCAATGGTCTGTAGTTGATCAGAAAGTTTGGGTTTAGATTTGCGCCATGCTTTAAGATCAGAAGCTAAGTAGGAAACTTTTTGGTGGAAAGGTCTGTGTAAGGATTTATTCCAACTATGTTTGGCAACTTGGCTAAAATCTTTTGCCAGGAGCCACCAATTTTCAAATTTGAAGTATTTTTTGGGTTTAGGACGGTTGGAGTCTAGGATTGCAAGGATAGGAGCATGATCACTCTTCATCATCGGCAAGTGGAAGATCATATAGTATTGGGGAAAGCAGCACACCAATCTGCATTACCAAGACATCTATCCAAGCGTTCGTAAGTGGGGTTAGTAGTAAAGCGCTTATTAGTCCAGGTGTAAGCTGGACCATTAAAGCCTAAATCAAACAGCCCACATTCTTTGATTAAACAACAGAACTTAGAAATACGATTGACATTGGCAGGTCTAGGACCCAATTTTTCACTGACATTCATAATGTTGTTAAGATCCCCCATACATAAGACTGGCAAGGTTGGATGTGATACAACAAAGGATCGAACTTGTGTCCAAATACTATCAGTTTTTTGGTGATGGGGATCACCATACACACACACTAGACCAAACTTCTTCTGGGATTGCTTATGTACACACAAAGAAATGAAGAAGTGACAACTAGAAGACAGCACATCTAGATCAACTCCTTGTTTGCTCAAGAGCCAGAGGCCTCCAGATTTTCCTTGAGCAGGAATAATATGAGCTTGGTCAACATTAAAATAATTTATTAAAACCGTGGAAGTAATCTTAGAATTTCTGGTTTCGGAAATAAAAATTACTTGTGCATTAGTAGAGGCAATAAGACGGGCGAGATGAAGCATTTTGTTCCAGGCGAGAAAACTCATGGCGCCCGTGGCGCCTTAGGGGCTAGCGCCAAAGCCCATCGAACATGCTCTTGAGTAGGCTGACCGCGGTCGTCATCATTCAGAGAGAGCTGGGGAAGTTGGGCAGGAAGGAAAGGGAGGAATAGGGGACAGGAGAGACCGGCACTACTTCTCCAGTCGGCAGCAGCACAGGCGTTACGGGGACTAAGACGTGCACTGTTTCTCTCTCTTACTTTCTTTCCAATGCTGCATGCACTTCCCCACTCGCGCGGGCGCATGCAATGCACAGCAGGACAGTCGTGCACTTTCCATCTCTTCTCTCTTCGCATTTATTGGTCTTGAATGGAAATTGTTCACTGTTTAGATGCAATGCAGGAATTTGTAAGTTTTGAACCCTTCTCTCCAGACCTTTTCTTTTTGTTCGGTTATGAAATCAGGCATTAAATATAAATAAAAAATAACTAATTGCACATTTTTGGTTGTAAATCACGAGATGAATCTTTTGAGTCTAGTTGGGCCACGATTGGACAATATTTTGTACAAACAAACGAAATTTTTTAGGACTTTTTAATCTCTTTTTCAAAAATTGTTTGGAGAGATGTGAAAAAAAGAGCATTAAATATAAATAAAAAACAATAACTAATTGCATTGTAGAAAGTTGAGGAGGTCGGTTGGTAAATCAGAGGGAGTTATTGTGTCCTTTGGAGCAGCAAGGATTTCGGTAGGACGCTGAGCGGATTGGACAATATTTACCAAATAAAAACAAAGTCTGATGAGCAGCAGCTTCTTTTAAAGCAGTCAACTTTTAAACGTGTCTGTGACCTCAGTCCCCATCTAAACAAGGCCCATCATGTATGCATGCAATGCAGGAAAATGGGAGCAATGAACCCTTCCAACAGACCTTTTCCTTTTTGTTCGGTTATGAAATCAGGTGTGAATGGGTTGAGGCTTTGGGCCTTGGTCGTTGGGGATTGAAAGCTTGGGCTTGGTCTAATGGAATATGTGCAATTTCATTTGTATTTGATAAATATTGTCTGGATATCGTGGCCCAAGGAGATGATAGGAAAATATTTTTCCTAATGTGATTTACAACAAAACCCGGCATAAAATTAGTTATTTTTTTACTAACATTTAATGCTCTATTTATGCGGATAAAAATTGATGTGATGGAGAGATAGTGAAAAAACTTGTAACTTGCACACGAACTAAACAAGACCAAGATTCTTGGGCTGCTGCAGCATTGTAGAAATTTGAGGAGGTCGGCCATGGACAGTATTACTATGTGAGAGGGAGTTATTGTGTCCTTCAGTAGCAGCAGCAAGGATTTCGGTAGGGCGCTGAGCGGATTCAGCAATCTCTTGCTGACCAAACAGAGCAGAAGTCTGATGAGCAGCAGCTTCTTTTAAAGCAGTCACACAACGTGTCTGTGACCAAGGCAGTCACACCATCTCTCGTGTGGACCCTGCTATCATGAAGCGTGAGCAGGCAGACGCCATTAGCATTGTGAAAAGGAGAGCCATCTTTGGTCTGCTGGTTCACACTCTGTGCTATGTCTTGGGTAGTGGATAGCACAAAGGAAACAGGAGAGGGGCGGCACAGAGTGATAGATGGAGTTGAGTAGTTGGTCGTTGGGGAATTAACTTGAGCTTGGGCTTGGTCTAATGGAATATGTGCAATTTTGGGTTGTCCAAGGCATCAAAAGAGATTGTCTGGATATTTTATTTTTAGGAGATGATAGGACAATATTTTTCCTAATGCCGCAAGTTGTAGCATTATGAGAAAACCCGGCATAAAAAGTGCAAGATTTATTTATTTTCTCATAATGTACAAAGACCATAATGAAGTAGCCCGGGCCAGTGGAAATTTTAATTTTATCGGTAGTTTTTTGTCTGATACCAGTATTGATTATAGCTGCAGTCCTATGGAGATTTCTAAACAGAGAATGAGGATTAATAGATTCAAGCTTGAAAGGTTCCCCTATTTGATTGAGAAGCAAACCAAGGAATTTTACAGTAGTGTAAATGTATTGGATGTAAAGGTATTGGAAGGTGTAATCTGTGATATTTTTAGAAGGATCAAATCTCTCGAGCAAAAGAATGTTGCAGCAGCCTACAAAACACCTGGTTTGGCGCTTCCAGACATTAATTGTTTTGTCATGGGTTTCAAGAGAAGCTGAGAAAAGATTGGTTTGGACCTTAGAAATAGCACCGTAGTTATGGTTCCAGGCCCTTTCCATATCAGTTCTAATGCCTTGAATGGAAGAAGCTCCGAACCCAAATTGGGGTCCATCCACTTGAGTGAGCAGATTATACTCAGATTCTACTTCATCTTCATTATCCCCTCCCTGAGGTGTAAGTGAAGGCCTCACGATTTGGAGGATCTGCATAGCCTGGGCTAGATCAATTTTAGGTGGTTTAGGATTGTTGGTATGGTTGAGATCGGGAGGAGGGTCAGGTGGATTGGGAGGGTTACGGGTACCCCCATCAAGCTCAGCTCTGGAATTGGACCTCATTGTGAGATCAAGATGGAACAACTTCGGTGGCCAAAGCTGAAGGAAACTAGTTATGGGATTGGGCATGCTGGCCATGAAGGAACGATAAGAATGGGTGTTGTAGCCCAAGGGGAGAAAAGATGAGGCTAGAAACATCTAGAGGAGCACTAAAATCACACCAAATAAATGATAACTTACTACACTAAAAGGTCTGAGGAGACTACCGCTTGCTTCAAGAAAATCTCAGAGTGGAGTTGTTATACACTTACCTTTTATCCAGAACTTACCAGGACAAGATGCATCAAGATGAACCAGTGCTTTCCTGAACAGCGAGCAAGAGTCCACCAGCGATGAAGCGGAGCCTCACCGAAGTCAATCGGAGCTCTGCAAGCTTGGAATGGGAGGATTCAATCAGCCGTGAAGCAGAACCTCCCTAATGTTGATCGGAGCTCAGCTAGCCAGGCAGGTGTCAAGCAGCAGCGGATCAGTGTCACCCAGGTATTGGTCACCTAGCAGCAACACCTGCTCTGCAGACGGAGGAAACGGCTGCAGGTGAAGTTTAGTTCCGTTGGAGTCGATTTCGAGTTGGATTTGGAGAAGGATACACAGGAGATGTGAATTCAATGGAAGATTGATGGATTGGGTGGAGGATTGGTGGATTCAGTGGAGGATTGGTGGAGAGGAAGAGGATGGGAAAAGGAGCTGGCAGTCCGCCCAAGTCTTCCGCAGTAGTAGTTCACTGGTCCACCCACACCACCATTTGAACGCCGTTGCTTCACAGTCCCACCAGCAGGACACTTTGGCTCCGATACAAATTTTCCCCCTCCAAAGTGCACATGTTCAATGCACATCACCATGGGATAAGCAGAGCTGGGAGACCTCCGGATGTGTATAGAGATGCGTAAAGAGCATTTGTGGTTGAGCGGGGACTCCGTTTGAACCTTCTTTTGGACGAAGGCAATTCAAGCCAAGCCAAGCTTCGAACGTTTGCCGGAGCGTTTCAGGCCGCATGCAAGTGCCCAGGCTTTGCATGTGCTGCCCTCGTGGCAAACGGTCACGGAACTGAATTGAATTGTACTCCCTCCGTTTCTAAATAGCCGACATTTTTATTTCTGAAAAATAACTGTTGACAATTTTAATAAATAATAAGTACAATCAATTAGTATTCATTAGAAAGATCTTTAGATCTAGTTTTTTTAATAAATTCATTTAGATATATAAATATTGTACGTATTTTTACAAATCAAGTCAAACACAAACCAAGCCAAATTTGTGGTACGAACATCGAAAACGTTATCTATTTAAGGACGAAGGGAGTAGGTGGCCTTAGGTGCAGCTAGTTATGAAGAAAACCTGTCAAACAATGACTTGAGTTAGAGACGCGTATGGCGCGAACTCCAGGTTCACTTAGAACAACTCATGGACCAACATCTAACAAAACACAATAATAGTCAGAATATAGGCACTGAAACACTCGGACAAGCTCCAGTACTGAATAGTGATTACTGAATATGGAACACGCTCTTGGACTAAAAATAATCCAACCCCACAATGATGACAGCAAAATAGACACTAACGATGAGATGTCTCTGACCCTAAAACATCCCTTAACTCTGAAAACTCGGTTTGTCTTGAGATGAAAAACAGGAGAAAACGACAGTAATTAATGGAGAGCTGCAACTATGTTCCTCACGGCCTCATTCTTTGCCTTGTAGGGAGCCGCTGCTCCCGCTCCTCTCAGATCCAGTTTCTCCATTGAACCAGATAACCTGTGACCAAATATATCCAAAGTTCAGTTCAAAGTGCACACAAAAGATGCTTCTCATGCTTATGATCAATTGATCATAAACCACACACTGAATCACATGTGGCTATATTACAAAGGATGGTTTGGTTTATAAAGTTCAGACAAAGCAAGCCCCCATGAGTAGAGACAAGACTAGTTGGATACACTCACAGCGATATGTACACGCACAGATCACAGTAGCAAATACAAGAATAAACAATGGATACCATCTGCACAAGAAAATATACGACTCATATGCTCCATGGACGTGCATAACTCAGAGTCACAGATAGATGAACAGTAGTACTATAGGCGATATATCGGTAAACAAATAATGGTTGCAGAGGTCCTTAAAAGTTTTGTATCACTACCCAAATCGAACAAACAAATATAGTACATTGAATATAAGCACATTAGAGGTCAAAGACTCATTTTATTCTGAGCTTGTAGAGCCTTCAATGGACCTAAAAACCTTGTTTATATTCAACTGCATTATGCATTATTCTATTGCTTCATCCTAGAAAACAATATGGTACTTCTCTTCTCTTTTGACACAAAAATGAGTAGATAAGTATTTTATTTATCTTTTTTTATGGGATGACTCCATCATCTGGTGTTTTAATTTGGTTGTGGTTATTGACATGTCACTTCTGTACCTCCTAAACCATGTAGACAGTTAAAAACAATGTGATTTAATAGTCCATGGACCATCTGAAGGTAATATTGACTGATATATGCATAGATTTTTACTATAAGCAGCTAATAGTAGCCATCTTATGTCTGAACTAATAGTCCATATTAGCCCTTCTTTTTAATGCTACAACTGCAGCAATGCTCTATGCCTCCCATTCATTTGTTTACAATCATGTTGTGCCACTACAACACTATGTAAAAATGTTATAAGAACAAGTTACCTCTTGAAAAGTCCCGCAACTCAGCATCAATACTGGCTATCTTCGACCAGTCAGTGCCCTGTATCCTTCTGGAGGCACATCAATAACAATGGGTGGCACCCCCGGATAGTTAGTTTTATTAATGATGTACGCATTTCTGGAATTGAGTCAATAAGTGAAGCTCTCTCGATCTGCAAAATCTGGAAACACTCAAGTTCTTTCAACAAGGAAGGCAAGGAAAGAGCAGAGTTCGCAGCTTCAATTACTATGGAACGAAGGGAAGCACAATTCTTAAGCAACCAATTCTTAGGCAAATATGTCTGCCCAACACCATTACAAATATACAGCTCTTTTATGCTCCTGGGGTTTATCAGAGGCTTTACAAGCAAAATGTTCGGATGATCAATTGTAAGCCTGTCCAACTCAAAAGAACAACCCACCACATCTTTGCTCTTATCATCCAATAGATAATACTCAAGAGGGAGCTTCTCACAGCCGATGATTGTCAATTGTCTCAGTGACCCAACAGCTCCAAGCCCACCCAAGGAAATTAAGTTTCTGCAGCTGGCTATAGAAATTTCATGGACCACACCTAAAAGTTTAAACATTTCCTCTGATGGAAGGCTCTTCAAATTATTGCAGTCAAACAAGCTTAATCTTTTTAGATTAATAAATCTTTGCAATGATGTTAGCAATGGAACCTCAGCATCACCACAACAGCTAATATCAAAATACTTGAGGGATACAGGGAATAAACCATCTTCACTATCCCTTCTCATTCTCAGTAATGGACATGACCTCATTCTCAGTAATGGACATGAAACTATCTTCAGGTATTTTAACTGAACTTGAGCAGAAAATCCCTTTGATGGTAGATGCTTCAGATTTTCACAATGTTTAATAACTACATCCTGAAGGGAACCAAGATGCTCTTGCTGCTGTAACATGCCCTCATTTAGGGCAGCCAGATACGAACAGTTCTCAACATACAAGCAAACAAGCTTAGATTGCACTGTAGATGGTGAAGATCTGTTTTGTTGACTAATTGCAAAGCTCAGATCAAGTTTTGGAAAAACCTCAAGGCCTACAAATTCTAGAACCAATTTATTGAGGCTAAGGGGTAGATCAGGCAATCTCTTAAGTTTAGTGCACATCTTGACTGTTAAAGTCTCAAGAAAAGGCGGAAAGCATATACCTTCAAAGTCTTGACTTATGCATCTCAATTGAGAAAGATGCTCCAGTCTTATATGTTTCAGGCAATGTAGTGTTGCAAGTGATGGGATTCTCTCCCATCTCGCACAATCTTTGATTACAAGAACCACCAACTTCGATAGTGATTCATTCACCATCCAGATCGGCACATGTCCCATGTAGAATCTAATGTGCAACTCTTCAATCCCTCTAGGTGGCTCTAGATTATTTAGAATTTTGTCATCTATATTATCTGTTGAGCATGTGCCCCATGTAAAAGATAAGGACCTCAGCTGTGTCTTGTGGTTCAATCTGAGCTCTGCAGCATCTAGATAGCCAGCAATATTTTCCATCTCATATAGGCTGAGTCGACGAATACTCACAAGATTCTTCAAAAGAAATAATCCACATCCTTCCCTTTTGCTTATAGAGAATCTATCCAGCCCTTGAAGTTTACATAAACTTCCAATCTGTGTGATTTTGGGATAACAGTTTTCAGGTACATCCAAATACCGTAGATGATTCAAACCAATTATGTCCTCAAAATCATTGACTTGTGCTGACAAATGACAAAACTTCAGCACTTGGAGGTTATAAAGACAAAAAACCTTATAAAGATCGGATCCACTACATTTAAATAGGGAAATGTAGCGCAGGTGTATTAGGTTTGACACCTCGTCAAGATAAGATGATGAGAAAGTTTTTGGAAGACTCAAAAGCCGCAAGCACTTCAAATCTCTGAGAATTTTCTCAAGTATATTTTCAGTCTTCTGATCCCTTAAGCCCCCTTCTATGATGAGGGTGCGCAAGTATTTGAAACAGGAGATTACTCTCAACTTCTCAGGAGTCAAAAATTCATGTTGTGCAATACATAGATGCCGAACACTTTTATTAACACATTCCAGTTCACATGCTTTAGCTCTTGCACATTCACCTAAAGAAAAAAATTGTGCCAATTCATGCATTGCACTAGGCACAACATAGTAGTTTTCTCCTACAATTTTATCGAGGAATGATCTTCTCACCAGTGTATCAACATAATCATGTCCTATGTCCTCTAGCCTCAATTGACTATCTACATCTTCCAATATTAATCCTGCACCCATCCAGAACTTAACCAATTCTTCTTTATTAAATTTATGCCCTCTTAGAAACAGGCTGCAATACCTAAAGCATGCTTGTAATTGTGCTGGTAGACCATCGTAGCATAATTTCAGCAACCAACTAGTGTTAGCACTATACTCGTCATCTTCCATAGACCTGATTGTCTCATTTAGATGCTTTGAAAATATATTTGCCCCCAAATAGCCACTAAGAGCCTTTGTTAGCAATGGACATCCTTCAAATTTTTGCACTGTACTTTTGACAATATGTGAAACATTTTCTTCAAAGGTTGCCTGTGACATGTCACCACTAAATGCATACCTACTTTGAAAAAGCACCATGCTATCATCATAACTTAATCCACCCAAAGGAAGAAGTTCTGGTTCGGCTCCTATAAGTTTTGCAACAATGTTTGCCGTTGACAATTCTCGAGTTGTTATAAGAATTTTGCTCCCAATCCGACCCCACCTCAAAGGATCCACAATTTTTTTCCATTCATCAATTTTGTCACCATGACAGGCATCATCTAAAATAAGAAAATACTTCTTTGCACGCAGCTCAGTTATGAGTGTGTGTTGGAGCTGTTCAAGAGTATCTAAGCTAAATGGCCTATTTGTAACAGATTCCAAGATTAACCGAGTCACCGTTTCTCCATCAAAATTCATGGGAACATGTATCCAGGCCATTAAGTCAAAAGTCTCCATTACCTCCTTATCTGTATAAACAAGTTGTGCCAAGACTGTCTTCCCCATACCAGCTTTTCCATATACTGCAAAAACAGAAACACCATGAGCGATACTCACAGATTCAGGTTGTATCAGCCAGAAAATGACCCTTTCTTTCTCATTCTCCCGACCAATCACAATAGTGTCAATTGGTCCATGGCTATTCTCAGAAGTGTAGCTTGTGTCATGAGAGTACTGTGGTACTCCTATATGTTGAGAGTCTATAAAAAAGTAGGCATCGGTTACAACCTCATCTAAACTGAGAAGAGCCTTCCTGAGCTTCATCATGCAAATCCTAGAAGCAGCATTTGCAAACCTGACGTTTTCTCCTTCAACAAACTTGGATACTGAGTGATGTACTTTATGTGACACTTTCTGAGATCTCATAGCTCTTTCCAACTCGTAGTAATCAATAGAATCAAGTGCATCTTCAACCTCTTCGATAGCGTCCCGAAGTGGCCATATCCATATGAAGAACACAGCAATCTTCTCCTTAACCTTCAGGTAGTCAACTGCATCTGAAACTGCTTGGATCTCTCCCATTCTCTTTAATAGCGTGCCCTTTAACACACTCATGCCCGTATCTATACCATAACACTGTAGGTAGGTGAAGGCCTTGTTGAGCACATAGTTTGCTGCAGCAAAGGATATCGAAGGTGGAGGAGGGATTTGATCACTTTGTTGAGGCGACTCTGAGAGTAAGCATTGATCCTGCAGTATCAGCAATGATACATACCACCAGATCCAACCATGAAAAAAATGCATTATTACTAGTGCAAAGATAATTTACCTGTACTTGTGCAAGAGACGCATGCCCTGAAGCTCCTGCAAAGTGGCACGCCAAGTAGACCTGGCTGATGCTGGCGAAGGCAGCAAGATAGATATCAATCTTGCTATGCACCTCCCTGAATTGATTAGCTAGCTTCCCAAAATTGAAATAGTAGATGATGCAAGTGCTCTGGCACACTTTGACCAACATGTAAATCTGAGAGAGTGTCTCTTGTAGCATCTCGACCAGTTTCCTTGTCCCCGGGTTATGCAACAGACCAAAATTTTGTAGCTGGCGCAAGCAGGCACCAATCATCCTGGATCGCCGAGCTATCTTCTCACACTCATTTTTCTGGTGTCGAACTGTTTGTGCTGCCTCTGAGGTCAACAAAATGAGCGCAAGAGCACTATCTCCAATTGGTTGCATTTTATAACCTGCTAGTTGGAGATGGGTAGAATCAATATTTCATTTTTCTCTTTTCCATGCTTATCTTATATCTAACAAAAAAAAAAAAAAAAAAAAAGGCAATGTGCGTACAATGAGAAGAAAGGCGATTCAGCTTTGGTCTGGGCGCTCAGCAACGACGGCTAATGCCAAGGGTGGATCTAGTAAAGGAACATGGGTATACACATGTACACCCGATAATTTTTGCAAAGAATTATGAGTTAGTAGGCATCAAAGAACAAAACAGCACGAGGTTAGAGTTTGAGAACTCTGTTTCGCCCAGCAGACTGGGAAGCGAAGGGGGGCGGGAATACCTGGTGGCGCTCTTCGACGAAGAAGAGATCGGTGAGGGCCTCGGCACCGGGCGTAGGGCGGCAAGCCGGCAACGGCGGCTGACTGTAGCGGTGTAGCCCACCAAGACGTCGCAGACAGAGAGGGAGAGAGAGAACGGACGAGAGGAACGCGAGGTGCACAGTTGGGCTTGGGAAGATCTAACTTCCGTTAAGTTATTATGCGTTTGGAACCGGATTATATATCAGTGCAGATGGGATTTATTTTAGCATAGATTAAATTTGAGATAGAACTTCTAAACCCGGAATGTACTATCACATTAGGTATGAGTTGTTATAACCGGACTCCCGGACTCTATTAATCTATTATCCTTAGCCACAAGTTATTTTAGAATCACATGTAAAAGTAGGATTTCTAAGTTAGAACTACACTATTTAAGTTTTAGAGATCCACTAGAATTAGGATTTCTAACCATCTAGATTACCTCATGTTATATAAAATAGACTAATAGAGAGACAACTTTGACATTCATTTAGTTAGGGGAGGATTAAAAAAATCTGACTGAAATTTTAGCTCTTTATAATATTTTATTTATAGATATAGAAGAGAGAGAGGGCAGTTTGCCCATTCATAGTTCTTTCAATTGGGTCATGCTCTGGCTCTGCTTGGAAATTTCGGGAGAGACATCTAATGTGTTGATTTAAAGTTGGAATAGAGTCAGGACTGGTATCTAAATCCTCTAAAAATCATCATGACTGATGCGTGATAAGCCTACTATTGTACTGTTTTGACCATGGAAAATAGGGTCAATGCAGGGTTGTATGTATCACAAATGCTACAAAAACAAGACAAGATAGCAACGACATAATCCAGCAATAATTTGGTTTTCATAGCAACATAGCGTGTGCATTCAACAGCGCTGTGGCCCTGTGGGCAATTTGACGCACAAACAAAACAACATGTAGAGTAGACCAGTGAATGATTCACACTATACACTGCATTGCCGCGGATAGCAGGATCTGGCGCGGCCAAGCGTGCCACCAGCAGCATGAAGTCTCTCCAAGTGCCATACACAACATCAAACCAACAGACCCTGAAACGCCAACTACACAATAGAGCTAGCTACTATGTCTAAGAACAATGGTGGCTACTGCAATCCTCCTCGGCTATTCAACAACAACAAAACAATGAATCTGCGAAATCTCTGCATCCAATCCATGTAGAACACAGAATGTCCTCTTCCCAGTAACTTCACTGCCTGGAATGTAACAGCATCGTCCAACTTGTCAGCTAAAGCAAGACCTGCCACCAGACAGCCCACAACAGTTCTTAGTTATGATGCTGACCATAACAAATGTCATATGTGATATGCGAAAGACTCCCAAAGCATTGCCATGCGAATAGCACCCATCAATTTGTTTTTGCCGATTGTCAGGCCACACATTCAAAGTTATTGATAGATGATTTCGCAGAAAAGCTAGAGCTACACTACAGGCAAAGAACAAATGAGGTGTGTTGGCACGAAGTCTAAAATCAAATCATCAAGATAGTTTCTTAATTCATATAGCACAATATCTCATCAGAAGCAAGCTATTGGAAACTAATTCAGGAGGCAAACCAAACTTTCAAATGACAACAGTGCACCATGAATGTAAAAACACCATGATAATGAACTGCACCATACAAAGTGTGCCCTGAGTCAAGTCGCAAGCCATGCAGTTTCTAAATAAATTTAGAATAACCTCAACTTCAGAGAAAGAAACAGACAGGCATTATGCCATTTCACAACACATGTTTATAGTCTGTCACACTTCATATCATATATTTCTAATAAGTTTCATTTCCCAGTATCCACATTTAAACAAAAACACCCATAGATCAAACAGAAGGGTACGTACCTCACATAATATTCACATCAGGAATGTTGCTGATCTCCCTCCACCCAGAGCCACCTCTTTGATATTTGCTTTTGAAATCAGCATGGCAACCATTGATTTGAAAAGCCCAAAGATTGGGGGGCATGTTTGGAAGTAGTTTAAGAGCTGATGCATTTGTCAAACAAATCCTCCGAAGCGATGAAAATTTTTCCATCTCTGAGCCTGACACCAATGTTGACAAAGCTGTAGCATTTTTTACCTCTATACTTTCCAACACAGAAAGGTTTTCCTCTAACCAATTTAATGGGAGTGTAGCCATTCTTGATCCATCAGATATGATGAGATGTTTTGTGTTCCTCAAATTGCTTAGTGGTTTCACAAACAACAGATTACAGTCATCAATTTCAAGAGTTTCAAGAAACAGAGAATGCCACATCATTGATTGTGAAGGTGATGTTGAAGTAACTAGGTTGGGACAACTCTTAATATTTAGTTCTCTAAGGTAACCAAGGGCACCAAGTCCACCCAATGATGACAATTTTTCACAATCATTGATATTAACCTTCTTCAACTTAGATAATCTTCTAAAAATAGTCTCTGCAGGAAGATAAGTAATAGTACTACAGTTGATGATTGATAAGTCGGTCAAAGCTCTGTAATCACCCAATTGTTTGAGATAAAACTCAGGGTCCAAGTGTTCGCATGATTCAAAATGCAACTGAGATAGCTGTGCAAAAGAATCACGTGACTGCATAATAGACATGGCTGGTAGGTGACTTACTCTAGAATTAGATACTTCTAGCAGCTCAAGAGTCAACGGTAGGTCAGGTAACTTTGAAAGTGCATGACAATGTTTCACAACCAAAGTTAAGAGGCAAGGTGGCATCCAATCCTCAAACTGTGCCATGTCCTTTAGTTTGGTTGTTGGTTTCCCCCAACTTGAAAAGTCCACCCAAATATAGATGTCTCAGTGTATTCATCGTATTGAGATTTGGAAGATAAATCCACCCCACACATTCGTCAATCTTCAGAGACAATAAATTAGGAAGACAACTATTTTTCATCCACCTAGGGTGTATAACACCATTGTATCCACGAAGTATTAGTTGCTTGAGATCTTTGTGAGGAGCAAGGTTGTCAAGTATCTCATAATCATGAAATTGATCTTCATCACTAGACCACTGCAGACACAATAATTTAATGTATGGCTTGTTGTTTAGTTCAGCTGATCCCGCTTCACTATGATTACGAACATTCTGAACATTTTCCAAACAAACTTTCTGAAGTCTAGTGAAATCCTTCAGTTCTTTCATTTGGTGCCCCTGTTCTTCCCTGATAGAAAACCCACTCAACTCCTGAAGAGTGGTCAATCGCCCAATGTGGCTGATCCGTGATAGAGTATCCCCTGGAAGATCCAACTTCCTTAGCTTCAACAGGTTACCTAGATCACCAAAACTCATTTTCTCCTTACAATTTACATTTTGGATCTTGATAACTTCCATATGGTGCAACTCGAAAATCTCACAAAGACTAGATGCATCAATGCTTGATGCAAAGACATAACGGAGATGTTTCAATTTGGAAAACGCAATCTTCAAGGAAGAACAATTACTCCCATGTAGGCACAACACCCACAAGGATTTGCTTCCCTTTATGAGCTTCTCTAGATTTTTTGCAACTTTTTGTTCACTGAAACCTTCTCCATTGTCATCAGATCTTATGACAAGTGTGCGCAGATGCAAACTCGTGTGTTGAGATAGATCTTTAATGACTTCACAGTTAATTCCTTCAATAGACAAATGGCGGACAGTAGTTGGAACACAAATATTGCCATTAGCAGCTGAAATCCATAAAACTTCTTTACCAGATACATAGCATGCCAGTTCATAGACTAAATCAGGCATTATATAGTGATTTTCTAGAGGAGCAGCTATTGTAAGGAGTGACTTTCTTACTAGATGATCAAAATAATCTCTAGCAATTGCTTCCATGTTGAATATGTCCTTCACTCCTAAATTTCCTGGCCTTTGTGATATTATTCCTGAACCAATCCACATATCGACAAGTTCTTCAATATTGAATTTGTGCTTTGGAGGAAATAAGCTGCAATAGCGAAAACAGTTCTGCACTTCCAGAGGAAGATTCAAATAGCTGAGATAAAGAACCTCTAGGACACTTGGTATAGCAATGTACTGAAATCGTGGGTCTAGTACTGAGCTCCACTCGCTGCGATCCATCTTAGTCCATAGATATTCTCCAAGCACGGTTGCTATTAGTGGACAGCCGTTGAGCCTTTTTACAATCTCCTCACTCATGAGATGAAACCCTTGGGCATCATCAACATTGACCATTGGAAATGCACATGATTTAAATACCTCTAACATGGGTTTGTTTCCTAAACCATCCAAATGCAGCTCCATGCAATACTTTCCGTGTCTCTTCAGAACATATTCAACAGAAAGAACAACAGATTTCATCCTTGTGGTAATCAATATTTTACTTCCAACAGAAGATTCATACAAAGGAATCAAAAACTGCTGCCATTTATGAAGATCTTTCATTTCTTCCCATGTATCATCTAAAATCAGCAAAAACCTTTTGGATACCAATAACCTTTTAAGCATGCTCTGAAGTACATCCATAGATTCAGCAGCAGGTGCCTGTTTGGTGAGAGATTCTAGAATCCTTTTGGTCAATCTTAGAGGATCAAAATGCCTTGATACATGTATCCAGATAATGCTATTGAAATGCATCAACACCCTCTCATCATGGCATGCATATTGAGCAAGAGTAGTCTTTCCCACACCACCAACACCAGTTATTGCAATAGCAAAGACATCTTGATGAGCAAATAAACTGGTGGTCAGCCATTGGACTAATTGTTCTTTTTCAGTGTCTCTACCAAAAACCTTACCAATCATTAACCAATGACTAGTCTCACGTAACAACTTTTGGTCATAAAGAGAATCCTTGGATCTTTTCACGCAGCTCACATGGGAAAGAAAGTTTGCCACACCATCAGATACTAAATCCAACTCCTCCATTGAGCTCTTCAACCTCTTGAGACAGGAGCTAACTTTTCTTGATATTTGAGGGCCGAAGTGCAGCTTGGTAAAAGGGGATGATGCAGTCAAGGTTTCCCTGCAGGATTTCTTCAAATTGTAAAACTCTAACTCATCTAAGGCATCATCAACCTTCTCCATACTTGTTCGAAGTTGCCAAAGCAATTCATCTAATGCATGTCTATCATCATCCAGCACAACATTCTGATCAATTGCCTCAAGAATGGCATGAAGTGTTGGTAATTTTCTAGTCAAGAGCTCCTGTACCTTTGCCTTGTCTGGTGCTGACATAAGATGGTCCAAGGACTTTGTTGTGAAATATCCAATGGATGAAGTAACAGCTACTGTCCCAATTGCTTTCCCTACTAATTCACCAGCAAAAAGAACCTCCATTCTTTAAAGTTTCAATGCAGGAACACCACCAATTGTTTCAGGTGGACATGAGACCAGGGCCAATCGATGTAACTGCAGAAATTCAAGACCTGCAAATAAAATCCAAAAGGTATCACATACGAGAAATTAAGAACCTGCTCATGAAATGTAAACAAGAAGAAAGAGTAGCAAAACTTTACAACAGTAAATAAGAAAAAGAAAGGGTGGATGGGTGTTAGAAAACTAAGAAAGATGAATATAAGCCTTTTATGTAAATCATGGTGGAAATTAGAAAATGGCAAAGGTATTTGGCAAGAAATTGTGATGAAAAATATGTGACAAAAAAAATGCCTTACACAAATAAAATAAAAACAGTACAATTCCCCTGTATGGAATGATCTTATCAAAATTAAACACATTTACCAAAAGGGCGGGACCATGAAAATAGGCAATGGGAAATCAACTAAGTTCTGGTCAGATATTTGGTGTGGAAATATTGCGCTCAAAGATAAATTACCCAGACTTTATGAGATCAATGTCAATCAAAATTGTTCAGTGCATGAGTTAAGCAAAGGAAAGTGGAATCTGAACTTCAGAAGATGGATAGATGAGGGGCTGCAGGAGCAGCAAAGGCGTCTCAATTATATCCTCTTCAGATATAATCATATAAACCAAATGAGGAAAGGGATAAACCTAATTGTGAATGGGACAAATCTGGGATTTTTTCACGGAAGTCTGCGTATAGATATCTAAGCTGTCATAATAGTGGTATTAACAATTAAAAGTTATGGAAGGCCGAGCTGCCTCTGAAAATCAAAATTTTCATGTGACTGGTTGAATCAAATCTCCTTCTGAGATTATCTGTGTGATCTATTCTTTCCTGAAATACTGGACAGGTCTTCAAAAGCAGGATCTCGTGTAACAAATAGTGGAAGTTTTTTGAAACAGGAAGTACTACATGAAGTGGCGCTGCATTTCCACCAACAAGGACAGAAGGACGAGAAGAACAGACTGGAGAGCATCAAGGCAATTATCAAGCAATGATGTGGTGGCTCGACGCTGGTTTCAGCCATAGGAGGTTTTGGGTGGCTTGTAATAAGTAGCTTTGCCATCTGTGCTTAGGCTAAATAGCTTCTTAAGACTTAGAGTTTGTTCTGTTAAGAGTTAATGTGGGTAGTATGGCGCAACCGGCTGAACCCTTTGTGTTCAGAGTTAGGGGTAAGTAGAAGTCTTGGTTGAAAACACGTAGCAAAACTCTAAACTTGCTGTAATTTTCATTTTCTCACAGTAATGAAATTTGGTTTTACCAATGTGGGAAAAAAAGTACCCACAAACAGGGGCGACGCCAGTGGCAGTGCGTAGTGGAAGCGAAGCACATATCAGAGCTAAAGAAACCAGCAGTCCCTAGTGCATGTGTGAGTAAAGAAACCGAAGTCCCTAGTCCATGAGTGAGTAAAGAACCCAGCAGTCCCTAAGCAGCTATGTCAGGAGCAACAGGAATTAGCCCCCCTTTGTTTAACGCCATGCTCTGCCACTGGGCAACGCCAAGTTATATCTGGGTGGCGCACTGGCACCAGGCAAACAAAATATAATTAGCACTAAGTAGCTTATTCGACCATATAAATTAGTTGAAATTAGACGTGTTTCTTTCTACAGGGTTGTGGATAATGTGAACCACCATAGATTTTACTACCTTCGCCCCTGCCCACAAAATGTCAATTCATTTAAAGCGTACCTAAAAGGCAGCAGCAGTGAAGCACAAATTATTTCTAAAGACCTCATCAGACCCTCAAAACAACCTGGCAAAATTTATGGGAATAGCTAGGATAGCAAAACAAAACTTAAACGAAAACTAAACAAGCAGGACGTAGTAGAGCCAAGATGACCATCCAACGAGCTGCTTAGATAACACGAAGCTATAGGTCCCAGTAACTTGTCCAGATTCGTGGGAGATCAAACTCTGAGTAAGGGTGGTGGTACGCCGTGATTCCTTGTCTGTTGTCTCTTGGGTTCCACGCACAAATCCGAGCAAAGAGAGACGCATTGGCTCTTACCTTGGGGAAGAGAAGGAGGAGGAGACGCGGACTCGGCGAATCTCGGTGGACGCGTAGCGCGACGAACAGCGGCCTAGGCGGCCGCGGTCGCGGCGGAGGCCGCCACCACGCCGGATGGTTTCGAGCGAGTGGGACACCAGGAAGTGACGTGGACTCGACGAATCTCGGTGGACGCCTACGCGACGAACAGCGGGCTAGGCGGGGAGGCCGCCACCGCCATAGCCGTGGTGGTTTTGAGCGAGTGGGACACCAGCAGCAGGAATGGGGTGGGTGCCTCGATTCTGGAAGCAAGCAAGGGCCACGCGGAATGTGGTGGAACAAGGCCGGGAGGGAGTCCAACTGGACCAAAAACACAGGTCCATCGACTGCCGGTGGGCCGTAGCTGTTCTTCTCCACAACAAAAAAAAAGGATGAAAAACGTTTATTTAAATCTTGTAGAATAGTTTTATTTATGTTTATACAAGAGTTAATTACATCAATTGCTCTTAAATTTGTAAGGATGTGTCATTATGGTCCACGAATTCTGAAAACATACTTCTATGTCCCTAAATTTATAAGGACGTATCACCTAGGTCCTTGAACTCTAAAAAATATATTTTTAGGTCCCTAAACTTGTAAGAATATGTCATTTAGATTCACGGACAAATATTATATTTATATTTTTACTTCTATTCAATAATATAATTATGAATGGCACGTAAAAAAATATATTATATCATCATCAATAAATAAATAAACTAAAGTATTAAAATAATTTAAAATAACAAATATATTAGAATTAAACTAAATTAGAAAACTATTAAAATTAATTTAATCTTTATGTGTCATTAATAATTTAAAATTAATACTAAATTTATATATGGATATATAATTAAATAGGTTTCATGCATTATTAGCAATAATAAAATTAAGTAATTGTTGATTTTTTTAATTAGGTTTATGATATCTTTTTTTTTGTGGATACAGATATCATCGGATATTATCGAATATGGATCCGAATCGGATGGATATGAATAGCCAAAGTGAATGTATCCAAATTTATTTTTCTCTATCCAATTAATGATAAAAAAAGATTAAACTAATTTTAAATTAATTTTAATACTTTTATAATTTAGTTTAATCCTAATATATTTATTTTCTTAAATTATTTTAACACTTTTAATTTATTTATTTATTGAATAAAAATATAAATATAAATATAATATTTGTTTATGGATCTAAGTAAACACATTGGAAGTTTTGTGGCTTAGAAATAAATTTTTAGAGTTCTTAGACCTAAGTGATACACTCTTACAAGTTTAGGGACCCAGAAATGTGTTCTTAGAGTTACAAGTTTAAGGACCGCTAGTACATTTAACTCTTTATACAAATGTAACGCGATACATCATCATACTACTCCCTCCTTCCCAAGCTAGAGCGTCGTTTTTTTATTTTTTTAGAAACTTTATTTGACCATTTGTCTTATTTAAAAAATTTTGTACACAATATAAAATAAATAAATTGTTATTAAAGTTTCTCTAATAATAAAATAAGTTATAATAAGATAGATGATATTTATATAAAAATTTTAAATAGAGTCAAACACGACGTCCTAATATATAAAAATATAAAACGACACTATCTTTTGAAACGGACGAATAAATACACATATTTCAAAAAAAAAACATACACAACCAAAATCACGGTCATATGTTTTGATCCTACTACCAAATTAAGACATTGATATCTTATTGAGGATACCAGCATGGCTTTGCAACCAAACCGTAGGATTGGCTTGAGCCTTACGGACAGCCCGTTCAGCTCCTCCATCTCCACCTTCGACGCCCCGCCGGCCGGCAGCTCCCAGTCAAAGTGATACAGTAAGCTTGCCAGAGCCAACTCCATGGCTGGCGCGGCGAACCCAACCCCAGGACATCCTCTCCTCCCGGCGCCGAACGGCACGAACCTGAAGTCCTGCCCGAGCAAGCAGTCCGTCTTCGCGTCGTCGTCGTCGTCGTCGTCAACGAACCGCTCCGGCACGAACTCGTCGGCGCGCTCCCACGTCGCGGGGTCCCGTGCGATCGCCCAGGCGTTGACGATGACACGGGTGCGCGCCGGAACGTGGTAGCCGAGCAGCTCCGTGTCCTCCATCGTCTCGCGAGGCAGCAGGAGTGGCAGCGGCGCGTGCAGTCGGAGTGTCTCCTTGATCACGCACTTCAGGTACGGCAGCTTGTCGAGGTGGTCCTCGGTGACGACGTCGCTGCCGCCGCCGCCGCCGACGACGACGACGACACCGCGGATCTCGTCTTGGACCCTGCGCATCTCGTTTGGGTGGTTCACGAGCTCCGCCATGGCCCATACCAGCGTCGTGTAGGTCGTGTCCGTCGCGGCGGCAAACAAGACCTGGACATATATGCGTATAATAGCAGAGATCTAGATGCATGTTCTTACATGGATTCTTGCATTTTACATCTCCCAAATTATGATGCATGACGACGTACCAGGATGTTGGCCTTAATGTCTACATTGTCAAACTTGACTCCACTGGCCTTCTCCTCTGCCTCGTTCACGTCCAGCAGCACGTCGACGAAGTCCCGGTTATCGTCGCCCTCCTGCCGCCGGTTGCCACGGCGCCGCCTCTGGCGGTGGTCCGTGATGACCCGGTCGAGCAAGCTGCCCATCTCCTCGGACGTGCGCGTCACCTTGGCGTCCAGCCCCATGAGCGTGTCCACCCACGCCAGCCACGGCACGAATTCGCCCACAGTGACCGTCCCAAGCAGCCCCTCGAAGTCGGCGAACAGCTTCGTGAGCTTCTCACCGTCGCCGCCATAGCTCCGGCCGTCGTCGTCGCCGAACACGGCGCGGGAGATGACGCCCTTGGTGTATGAGATGAGGATCGCGTTGAGGTTCACGACGCCGGCTCCGGCGCGACGACGGACGCGGCCGACCATCGCGGCGGCCTCCTGCTCCCGGGCGCGGCGGAAGGAATGGACGCGGCGCTGGCTGAGGAGGTGGAGCACGCAGACGCGGCGCGCCTGGCGCCAGTACTCGCCGTAGGGGGCGAAGGCCATGTCGCGGCCGTAGAGGAGGCGCTCCGCCATGCGCACCCTGGGGGGGCTCGCGAAGGCCAGGTCGCGCGCCTTCATCACCTCCTGCGCCGCGGCCGCCGAGGAGACCACCACGGTGGGCACGCGGCCCAGGCGCAGGAGCATGACGGGGCCGTACGACGCGGCCATTGATCGAAGGTTGCGGTGAGGCAGGGAGCCAAGAAAGGGGCAGGTGGCCGAGGAGGGGAAGCCCCGGCGGCGACGGCGGCAGTCGCCGGCGGCCATCCCTGCTGGATGGAGAGCCTCTGCCCTTACTGGTGGCGAAGAGGAGTAGGGAGAGGACAGCGATGAGTAGCACTGCGACAAACGGCGAGGCGTCCATTTCTTTGGCACTGCGCCGAGCTTGAGGTATCGTGTCGGCCAGGTCCAGTGAGGAAGAGGACGAGGAGGTGCATGGTACTGTAATACAGCGATGATGTTGTGCCCACCAAAATGATTGAGCACACACCGGCATTATCCCTTCATATCATCTACGTAGTACAGAAATGAAAATATATAGTCCACGTATAAAGCATGGAGCACCCGTTTTCTACGGCACGTCATCATCAGTGGCAAGCTTGCTAGCTAGGCGCCAAATCCCAAATCAGACCCATCAAGATAACTGCGTTTGGAAACTGAAAACACCACTAAAGAGAGAAATGTTTCAGTTTCTTATTTTTGTACCTGAGAAATGTTAAAAATCTAATATCTTCTGATCTCTCCAAATCAGACCCATCTAGATAATTGCATTTGGAAATTGAAAACACGAGTAAAATCGGATTTCTATGTGGCAGCACAATCTAGCCAAGCAAAACTGACAAGGTAATAAGACTGTTGATTTTGTTTCATCTTATTCATCAGAAACGAAAATGAAGACCTCATTGTCACTGAACCGTTTCAAAACTGAATCCAATAATTAGATGTTATATGGCTACTATATGAAACTGCAAAATAAAAGTTGTATATTAGAGGTCTTGTTTAATTACACTTTATACACATGGTTTATACTAGAAATCATAGAGAAATATTTTCAACCAAAAAATCACTTTGCTCTTAGAAGTAATTAGGAGTTGACTATCAGATGAGATTTCTCTCATGGGCATATTTTAACTTTCTCAACCAAATTAAGATGGCATGCTAAAATTCACTAGCAATCCCTAAACTTGCATGTTGGTGCCATTTTGGATATCTAACTCTCAAGTTTTTGATATTTAAGTCGTTGAATTTGGTGTCATTCAATTCCAAAGCTTGAATTTTGATATTTAGATTCCCAAACTTGTATGTCCTTGAACTTGCACATCAGCACACAGATGGCGGCAACGAGGCATGGTAATTGTGTATTGATCCACGAGTTCGGGTACCTAGATGACAAGTTTAGGGATCCAAATATCGAAATTCAAGAGTTTGAGGACTGAGTGATACTGTAGCACAAGTTTAGAGACACAAATATGAAAAAAGGTCAAAAGTTAGATACCCAGATAACACCACCATAAGTTTAGGAAGCACTCGTGAATTTTACTCTTAATTTTTCTCAGCGGTGAAAGAGTACACTTCTTTTTCACGCAATAGTACACTTATTAGTAGTCTGTTGGCGTTTGTGGCTGGCGATTTTTAAAGTTGTTTGATTGGCCTTTGGGGTTGGTGATTTTTTAAGTAGTCTGGTTGCATTTGTGGCTGGTGATTTTTTAACCAATTCTAGAGGTAGCTTTAATCCTTTGACACTACTAGAAACAGGGAATTCCTGACATTTGTGGTTGGTGTTTTTTCCAACAATTTCTAGAAAAAATACCCTTAATCCTTTGACACGGCTAGAAACAGGAAACCATGAATTTCCCTGAGGATTCGAAACCATATAGGAAACAGAAGCATTCTAAATAATAACCAAAATAAACTTGCATCTAGATCTTGTACAACTATTCACTTTTATGCGTGTACATGATACTGTGATTACACAATTGCAACCGAAATCACGCACGCATGTTTAAATCTCACTAAAAACTAGACATGCACATGATGATCTTACTGATGAGGACGACACCATGGCTTAGCAACCAAACACAGGTTGGCCTTGAGCCGCACGGACAGCCCGTTGAGCTCGTCCATCTCCAGCTTCGACGCCCCTCCCGCCGGCAGCTCCCAGTCAAAGTGATACAGCAAGCTCGCCAGCGCCACCTCCATGGCTGGCACAGCGAACCCCACCCCAGGGCACCCTCTCCTCCCGGCGCCGAACGGCACGAACCTGAAGTCCTGCCCGAGCAAGTAGTCCGCCGTGAGGTCGTCGCCGGCGAACCGCTCCGGCACGAACTCGTCGGCGCGGTCCCACGCCGCGGGGTCCCGCGCGATGGCCCACGCGTTGACGATGACGCGGGTGCGCGCCGGCACGTGGTAGCCGAGCAGCTCCGTGTCCTCCATCGTCTCACGGGGCAGCAGGAGCGGGATCGGCGTCCGCAGCCGGAACGTCTCCTTGATAACGCACCTGAGGTAGTGGAGCTCCTCGAGGTGGTCCTCGGTGACGTGGTCGCCGCCGGCGATGGCGACGGCCGCGCGGATCTCGTCCTGGATCTTGCGCATCTCGTCCGGGTGGTTGATGAGCTCCGCCATGGCCCATACCAGCGTTGTGTAGGTCGTGTCCGTGGCGGCGGCGAACATGTCCTGGATTGGATATATGACGTGCGTGCGTTGCAAAGATCGAACGAGCCGGATGTTACATGCAATTCATGAACATGCAGACATGTAAATTTCTGCTGGCTGAATTAAGCTTCGTACCAGGATTATGGCCTTGATGGCCACGTTGTCAAACTTTGCTCCACCGGCGTCGGCCGCCGCCTCGTTCACGTCCAACAGCACGTCGACGAAGTCCCGGTGATCGTCGCTGCCGTCACGGTGGCCGGCACGGCGCCTCTGGCGGTGGTCCGCGATGACCCGCTCGAGGAAGGCGTCCATCTCCGCGGACGTGCGCGTGGCCCTGGCGTCCAGCCCCATGAGCGCGTCGACCCACGCCAGCCATGGCACGAAGTCCCCCATGGTGACGGTCCCCAGGAGCCCCTCGAAGTCGGCGAACAGCCTCGTGAGCTTCTCGCCGCCGTCGGGCCCGTCGTAGTAGCTGCCTCCTTTGTCGTCGCCGAACGCGGCGCGGGAGATGATGCCGTTGGTATAGGAGATGATGTGGGCGGTGAGGTTGACGGCGGCGGCGCCAGCGGCGGCGCGGCGGACGCGGGCGAGCATCGCGGCGACCTCCTGCTCCCGGGCGTGGCGGAAGGAGCTGACGCGGCGCTGGCTGAGGAGGTGGAGCACGCAGACGCGCCGCGCCTGGCGCCAGTGCTCGCCGCCGGGGGCGAAGGCCAGGTCGCGGCCGTAGACGAGGCGCTCGGCCATGCGCAGCCTGGGGCGGCTCGCGAACGCCAGGTCGCGGGTCTTCATCACCCCCCGCGCCGCGGCCGCCGACGAGGCCACCACCGTGGGCACGCGGCCGAAGCGGAGGAGCATGACGGGGCCGTGCTCCTGCGCCATCGCCCACAGCTTCCGGTGCGGCAGGGGACCCAGAAGTGGCAGGTGTCCCAGGAGGGGAAGGCCCCGAGGCGACGGCGGCAGCCGCCGGCCATCGCTGCCGCCCAGTGTCTTCCTCGATCTCCCGGTGGAGCGGAAGAGGAGCAGGGAGAGGAGGGCGACGAGCAGCAGTGCAAGGAACGGTGACATGTCCATGTTTGCACCTGTGCTCTCATGTGTGGTATAGATGGATCCAGTGAGAAGCAAGCAAGATAATTGTAGATGAATTTTTGCACCAGTGCTCTCACGTATGGTATGGATCGTACAATGAGACGTATGGTATAGAGGGTCCAATGAAAATCGAGCAAGATAATTGCAGGCACGCAGTGATCTCACTTTGCGTCGTCCAAAGACATGTGTCCGAAATATGGACTTGCGTGGATGATTCCATGAGGTTGTGTCAATTTGGGAATCGAGGACCATGAGCATGGGTTGCCTCTCACAACTCTGTTATGGCGACGGCGGTGCGATAAAGGGGAGACCATGACAAATGGGTTCCATTGGATTTTTTAGTCGATGGAGATTGAAAACGAAGACAATCCTGTGATTCAGAGAACTGACAGAAAAAAAAAATCAAGTATACAGATAAGCAACACATATTTTTCAAGGTCAGCAGCAGCTAGGTTCCAAAGCAGCCACATGGTCATTGGGCACTGTAGAGAAACCAGACCAAAGCATTATAAGTTTATAACACTGTCAAACCAACCAACCAACACTATCGAAATGGGCACTATGTTCAGTTCATTTACAGCAACACTAACCAAAACATCAGTCCATGGATACATATATGCAGTTCATCAACAATCAAAAGCATTACAACACTAGCATCTAGCGCCGATATACAACACTGAAACGACAGTTACAAATGAATTCTCTGCATCTACATAGGGGAGTCGACAATAAGCACCCGCATGCAGACTGCCAGACTATCCAGTATCCACAAATACAAGTTTTGCAAACTAAATATATAAATGATAAGAGACAGGCTATCCAAACAACAAGCCCTAGAGAATCAAACCAACCAACCGAGCAAACCATCGTGCTCCATATCTTCTAGCATTCACAACCTGACGAACGTTGTTGCCTTCCAACGCCCCCAACATCAATCGTATCAGGAAGATACCTACAAAAGTTGGTAAAACATAGATCAAGTTACACCACAAGGCTGCCTGTATGTACTATAATATATATGTGAGTTATACTATTCAAACTTACATATCTTCTTCTGGCTCATTTTTGACAGCATTCCTCGCTATACACTCAAATGCAGCCTCTACATTGAACCCCTTCTTTAGCAGACGTCTCAAAGTAGGGGATGTTTCCTTTTGAAGCACACCATGCTTTAGCCTTTTTTTCAGAAACCTGAAAAGTGAAAATCAAAGAAAATTCACAACAGTGCAGAATAAATCCAGTGGATAGCAATTCGTGATGAGAAATACTCACAGTCCGGCTGTTACCACCATCAACATCAATTTTGTTCCCAAGCACAACAAATGGGAAATTCTCTGGATCTGATGGGCTAGCCTGCATAATAAACAATGAGTCTTTTTTTTCAAACACAGTGACATACATATAGATCCCTAATAAGCAGGTTACTTACTTGAATTAGGAATTCCTCACGCCAGTTGTTGAGCCTTTCAAATGACTTGGTAACATTGACATCGTATACAAGAACACAGCAGTCAGCTCCTCGATAAAATGCCACACCAAGACTCTGAAACCGCTCCTGTCCTGCTGTATCCCATATCTACGCTTCAAGTGAAACAAAACTATTGTAAGCTAAGGTGTGAATGGCACCCAAAAATAGTAGGAGGTTGCAAATTCCATGATACAAATAAACAGATTACTAATATAAGTCTGACTCAAAAGAAAAGGAAAAGGTAGCATCAGTTTCATAAACAGTAATTGCATAAGAAAACATTGCTACCTATGGCTGAATTAGTATCCTTGGCGTAATAGCTATCAAATCAATCATTATAAAACAGGCAGGTATGTGCTCAGTTGAATCATAATTTCTTTTTATTCACATACACCCACATGGAAAAAAAACTATTTATTTAATGATACAGATAATAAAGAGAAAACATTAATGAAACATATCCCTGATTTGAATAAATACCAAACAAATTATGGACATAATAGCCCTTGTCTTGTTCCTCTTCTGTTACATTTTTTAAAAGAACTTGATAAAGATATAACAGCCCTCCACAGCATTCATTATGAGCCAGACAAATCATCAGGCAATCCATGAAATTTGGGTAGTGCCAAAATGGAGGTGATAAAAGGAGAACATGTTTTTAAGGAACTGGGCTGAGTACTAAACAAACTAAATAGATAGAGTGAAAGACACAAACATTTGAGAAGGAGCATCATAAGTTTTTTGACAGGATGGCAGAAAGTGGCATAATATTAATTAGTAAAACTTCATCCCTCAAAAGTCAAAAGTCTTGAAACGGAACTACTGGGCACAGCCCTGAAATATCTTTAGCTGATTGATGATTGATCTCCCTAACAGAAACATCACTGCAAATCAAATTACGCATGCAATGCTGTAACTCAAGCATATGCATGTACATCAAGTAATGATTTCAGTTTTTCTTTATGAAATCAGAAGGGAGAAGTCATTCCCCACCTAAGTGATTGCATTGGAGCAACAAAATGCTTGTTGCTCAGTTAGAAATGACTGAATACATAAGGGAGAGAGGTAGAATAAATTCTCCAGTAGAGTTCAGTTCATAATGATTCCATTTTCACTTTTGTTTTTAGTTGGCATGGTATGATTGAGCAAAAAGTAAATTAGTGAAGCAATGTCTTTGCTTAAATCGGAGTTAATAATTTCTTATGCAGTCACACCATAGTACTGGATGTAGCTTACAAGAGGAGTTGCAGTGTTTACTGAACCCAGCACGACACGGTGTGGACTGAGACCACTCAGCGTCTCCAATAAGCAACAGTTAAGAAGCACACGACAGCATATAACAATTATATAATGACTGTTGCCTTACGATCTAAAGCAGCCAATGTAGCAACTTTGTCAAAGTGTATTAAGACTTTAAGCACAGCTAGAGAGTGCCTTTCGAAGAAAAAGCATAGCTAGAGAGTCGGATGGTTAACAAGCTTCATCTCGAGAGCACAGGATGACAGGGCTACGAATCGGGACTACAACGACCACATTGGAGGCGCAAAGGAGCAGAAACCTCAATCTAATCCGGTCTCGGGTTCCTAGATAGATCCCAGATACTGTAGGTACCCCGAGGCAAGTGAAGCGAAACCTAAATAAAAATTGTACTCCTACTGTAAGAAGAACGAGACGAAGGAAGCAGACCTGCAATGTGAAGAGGCGGTCGTCGATCTGGACCTCCTTGGTGAGGAAATCCGCGCCGATGGTGGCCTTGTACTGGTTGCTGAACTTGTTGTTGACGTACCTGCGCGCGCACAGAAACCAAACCGCGAAATCGGTCCCCGATGAACCAACGCAACAACGAAGTGAAGTGAAAGTGAAATCGAGGAATCGGACAGGGGGCCAACTTACTGGTTCATCAGCGAGGTCTTGCCGACCCTGCGAGAGCAAACGCGGGCGCACAAGCGCACGAGCGGTCAGTCAGGATTCAGGAACCGGCGCAAAGCAATCAAAGTAGCAAACGAACAGGCAGACAGAAAAAAAAAAAAATGGGAGCGGAATGGGAAGGGGAAGGGAGCTGGCCGCACCCGCTGTCGCCGAGGATGATGACCTTGAGGAGCATTCGCCTGCGCGTCGCCATGGGCGCGGGCGCCGGATCTGGGTCCGGCGGACGGTGGCGGATTCGGACCGGACCGGAGCGTGTGCGTGTGGACGCGGTGCGGACACGGCGACGAGGAGCGGAGTACGGGAGGAGGAGGGAGAGCAGAGGAGGACCCGAGGTGGAGGAGGGGCTGGACTGGACGGAACGGGAAATTCCGATTCGCGTCGGGATTGGTGCGCTGTTGCCTGGTGGGCTTGAAATTGAAAGGTCTCTCTCTCCTCTTTTCTCCTTGGCCTTGGGTTTTGGTTTGCTGTTGTCGCCGTTGGCTTGTTTTCTTTTGTCGTGTAGGAGTACTCGTCGGGTTGCTTTGCTTGCCTTTGTGCCTGATTGGTGGGGTGATTGCCTGCCTCTCCCTCTCTCTTCTCTTGAGCCTCAATTGCTCTGCTGTCGCCTCGTGTCTTTTTCTGATGGCACACTGCACATGCACAGCGTTCGGTAACAGAATGGAGTCGTCTCCCCGTTCTCTCTTCTGGCCCTGTGCTGCGCATGCAAACCGCCAACCAGCTCAGCACATGGTGCTGCTGCACTGTCTCCAGGTGTGTACTAGCAGAGTGAGCGAGTGAGCGATAGACCTCGGCAGTCAGCAGCTAGCACAGCCTGTATCCGTGTGCCTGCATTGCTGTCACTGTCAGTATGCTCTAATGCTGGAGCACTGCTCCCAAATATAACGACCACGAATAGCCGTGCTCTGTGGGGTTCCTCATCCCATGCCCATTTCGTGCAGCCAGCCAGTCCAACGACAGTGTTTATCAACTCTGCTCATACTCAGCTCGTAGCGCCGTCAATAATCAGTTTTTAAAGGGTCACGAATTTATACAAGAAAATATGCCTCATGTAAGACATTCTCAGTAGCAGCGAGATCGCATGCATGAGACCAATGAACTGAATCTACTACACGAACACCAAAAGGAAAAAAGAAGTAAAAAACAAAGCTATCTCAACTGAACAAATCATGAATCTCGGTTCTCCCGGCAGCAGGTCAGCAGCAGTCAATCAGCTAGCTAGGTACGTACTACGCAGCTAGGAGGGCGAGGGGGAGGATTTACAGATGAGCATCATACTGGCACGCCTCACGAGTCACGACGCCGCCGCCGCGCTGTCGCCGTCTGTCTTCACGCTCCCCGCCGGCTCCTCCGCCTCCTGCGTCGTCGTCGCCGCCTGGTGCCCGTCGCTGCTCGACACCGACGGGTTCTGCCCGTAGTCGCTCGTCGGCGTCTGCGCGCTGCTGCTCTGGAGCCCGCTGCCGCCCAGTGCCATCTTACGGAACTTCTTCAGGTCCTCGTTGTACTGGTTGGTGTCGTAGTCGGACGCCGAGCTGCTGTAGGACCCCATGAACCGGCTGTGCCCGGGCCGCACGCCCTCGTTCAGATCGTCCAGGGATACGTCGCCTTCCAGGGCCCGGACAACCTGCGTTGATCAGGCAGCAAGAACAGATAATTTCTACTTAGAACTCATCGTCGATCTAACAGAAAACTAGATTAGTCAAAAACCGATACAACATTGTCCTCATCAGTGAAGCAGATATAACAATAGCAGAGTAATAATACATATATATACGTAGGTTACTATTAGTTGAACCACTGCCATGCTGAAAACCTGATTACCTGAAACAGTGTTGGCACATCTTATTTGTTACTCCTACTGAATAACTGAAAGTAGTAGTAGAGTAACTATAGTAGACGCTTTAAGAGCAATTTTCACAATTGTCTGGAGAACCTTTTTTGCGACAAGAGGCTAAGCATGAAAACAGGACTAAAAAAACATAATTCAAATACAAAGGCAACAAATTTGCATTGGAGAAGACAAAAGCAATTTTTTCAAGTGAAATAGTTCACTTGTATACCTGGCCCATTCGTGGCCGCCGCCGTGAAGAATGGCGAACACATGCAGCCGCGCAGGCTATCATCCTCGCCATCTCATTCTCATTATACTCGCTTCCCAGCCGGGGATCCACTAAAGCATCATGATTACCATCTTCAAATGCTTTTATCATCAAAGGCCTTGCCTGCAGGAGAAACAAATCAGTATAGTGGAAGGAAGGAGCACATATTTTAGAGTATTGACAAGAGGGATCCTTCATCTGTAGTCTACATGATGATTAACAGCCTGAGATGAATAGTTAAAAAGTCATATGCAAAGATCAAAATAGGAAAGCCATGAAACCCAACCAAAGTGACAGTGGACACCATTATATTTAAGATCAATAAGAAGTATCTTTTTGATTTGTATAAAGATAAAGCATGAAGCTGTTAATTACAGTTAGCCACAGAATTGTGTACCAAAAAGTAAAATTAGTTTCCGCGCACAGCTTACCCAGTCAACCAAATTGTCATCCGCTTGTCTTGAATTTACAGGACGCCGCCCAGTTATTAGCTCAAGAAGCATTACTCCAAAAGAGAAGACATCTGATTTCTCAGTGAGCTTACCAGAAGCAGCATATTCAGGTGCTAGGTACCTATGAGGAGTAAGAGATTTAACACAGCCATTTTATATGGTAGATCCTGTATGTCTATTGTGTACACAGATAACCCTGGCAGTTCTTCTGTTTTGAAACAATAAAATAAAATGAGATAATATTATACTGTAAGACTGGACATACCCAAATGTGCCCATTACTCTGGTTGAAACATGGGTGTTTGTATCAGAAGTGAATTTTGCAAGTCCAAAGTCTGCCACCTGCAAAGAATGGCACTTAGCAAATTACACTAGCACATATGTTTGTGATAGTAAGTTAGTAGGTTCACATCAACTATTCAATGACAATATGGTAATAATTGTACATCTGTTTGTCAAAACATTATGTCATCTGAATGTAATCATCTCAACTAAACTTAATAGCTTAGCCTAGTTCAATTGTACAGAAGTTTCTAGTATAGTGCTATTCAAGGAACAATGACAAGTCCATGGAGAAAGTATGTTACTCCTTAGGAAAAGGAAGGGAAGCAGAGAAAGTAGAGGATACCTTAGCTTCAAATCTTAGATCAAGAAGAATATTTGAGGCCTTTATGTCACGATGAATTATCTTAGGATGGCCTATGGAGTGAAAGCAGAATAAAAATCAGTATAGAATAGCTACTTGCCCATACAAAAAAAAAAAAAAAAAAAAAAAAAAAAAAGTCTCAAAGCATAACAAGTATCTATGGCTGTGAGCTCACAATCTTCATGAAGATATGCCAATCCCTTCGCAGAACCCAGAGCAATTTTAAGTCTTGTCGGCCAATCCAAGGTTGGTCTGCCTTTTCCTGAAACAAAAGATAACCATCAGCAAGTGCTCAAGGAACAAAAACCAAAAGGGTAGTAGATGGTATGACAGATGCATGTGCTGGTGTGCATCCAAGCAAAATGTTCAGGATTTATATCAGAAGTGGTTGAGAAAGTATCAGGGTCAGAAATCATTTTCCATCTTTAGCACAAGCTCAGCCATTGCGTTGAATGGGACATCTTGTCTTTTCTAATACTCCTAACAATTTGACAAACTGAATGAAAATAACGTATAACTGAAACTAAAGAAAATAGTAGCATTAAAGTTAATAGCTTCTAGGGATGGGTTTGTTTGTGGCTACTGTTATGACCTGACGAAATTCTTGAATATATAGGAGAGGCAGGTCGCTATAGTGCACTTCAACAAATCCAAAATTCCTATAGTACTCAATTATTCTGAGCAAGCAAAAACATATCCTAGTATACGTCTTAGGTTGCTTCCGTGAAATGGAACGACAAAATACTCAACAATTGTTGTATATGTGTACTTTGATTTCACTTTTTACTAGGATACTTTAGTGTATGACCATACATGTATGAGCTATGACATATGTCACTGCTAAATATGGAAAACAATACTACTATTTTCTAAGATGCCTTTGAGAGATTATGCAGAACATTTTGAAAGAGATGAAGTAATTACAGTGCAGAAACAGAAGACAACATACCATGTAAATGGAATTCCAATGTATTGTTTGGAACAAACTCGTAGACGAGCAACCTGTTGGCTCCAGAAATGCAATAGCCGACCAAGGATACAAGATGCTTGTGATGTACTCTGCTGATAATCTCAACCTCTGCCTGGAACTCGCGCTCTCCCTGGCCACTTCCATCTCTTAACTGCTTAACGGCAACCTCTGTGCCATTTGGTAGCACTCCTTTGTGAACAAACCCAAAACCGCCTTGCCCCAGCAGATTAGCATCAGAAAACCCATTGGTTGCCGTCACCAGCTGCTCGTAAGTGAATGTGCTCCTTGAAAAGCTAAGGGCAGTGCCAGGCGACAGCGGAGGGCGGTTCTCACCACCTGAGTGGTTCGAAGCGGAACCACTGCTATGTACATTAAGCGGGGGAGGCGGAGGGGTAGGATGTGAATTAATCTTGATTACATGATCAGGTGGTGGAGGGGCATTATGCTGCCAGTTTTGGTACTGATCCCCTGAAGCAAGACAGTCGTAACTTTTAAAAAATGGGGGAGAAAGAATTTGCACATGAAAACTTCCCAACACATAATAAAATGAAGAAACTATTGTAAATAAACAAAGTAAACGCATTCACATGATGATGGTAACATGATAGGAATCCCAGAATTGGGAAAAATTCTTTCCCTCATGACTTGACTGAAACCTAGTGAATTCGATGGTTTCACCCCAAAAAAATCACTAACCATGGAGTGCTATCATTTTTTTTCCTGTGAACATTCACCCTCTTGATCATGTAGACTGTAGAACACAGAGCAAGATCCACATCACCAATATTTCACTAAACTTAGGCACATGAACAACACGTGATTCCAGTGACCCACATTATGCGACAAAAAAAAAAAAAAAAATCGGTCAATGTTTTTTCAGTCATCACACAAGCGTGCCGGCATGCAGCTAGCACTAGCCACATCTCGCACGCACCAAAAGAAAATAAAAATCCTCGAGAGAAGCAAAACCACGATTGTGCTGTGCATCAAAAGTTCAAAACCCACAAAACACATTCTCAATTATTCGCCCAGAGAACTCAGCACGATTAAGCTAGGTGATGGCGACGTGACTGGTTCAGTCGCGGGGGAACCGATGAAACGGAGGCATGGGACACCTGGCTGTTCGTGAAGCCTGAAGCGTAACACTAACAGCAGAGGTGGCGGCAGCTCACCTTTGTGCGGCGGCGGGGGAGGAGGAGGTGGAGGCGGGTGGCCGTAGTAGTGCATCAGGTGGGGCGGCGGAGGTGGCGGGGGCGGGTGGTGGTGGTGCCGTCGCCGGCGCCTCTTGTTGCTCCTGAAGAGGCAGAGGCAGAAGAGGCTGCCGAGGAGCAGCACGGCGAAGCCGCCGACGGCGATCCCCACCACGACGGACGTGGTGAGCCCCGACCCGGAGCCGGAGGAGGACGGCGGCGGCGAGGCCGAGGCCGAGGCCGGCGTCGCCCTGCCGGGCGCGGGGAACGTGGCCGCGGTGGGGGGGGGCCGGCCGGCGCGTCCCGGGCGGCGCTGGAGAGTCGGTGGAGGGCGGCGCGGGAGCGGTGGGGGGAGCGCCCGTCGTCGGCGTCGCGGGGGTGGGCGTGGGCGTTGGAGGCGCTCGGGCCGGCGGCGTCGGGGAGGTTGGGGAGGAGGAGTTGGAGTTGGACGGCGGCGGCGGCGCGGCGGTGGGCGGGGAGGCCGTACCGTTGGCCGGCGGCGGCGACGACGATGGCGAGGTCGACATCGCGGGCAGTCCCGCGCGTGCTTTCCTTGCTGCGCACTCGTATCGTACGACTACGATGCGGATGCTCGGCGAGCTAGTGGTGCGGTGCGGTGCGGCTGCTTTTTGGTGGCTGGTGGTGCCTGGTGGAGGGAGGGGAATTGGGCGGCCTGCTGCGCCTGCTCGGATCGGACGGGAAGGAATGCGACCCGGGCCCGGACGGCGCGAGAGGGGAAGGGAGGGCCGGAGTAGCTCGCTCGCACGGCTGCACCTGCAGCTGCTGCCACTGGCTGGCTGGGGCGGCGGCGGGAGTACGGAGTAGAGTAGTGGAGTATACTGGTGCGGTGCGGGGGGTAGCCGGACGCGAGCGACGTGACGGGGAATAATAAAAGCGCAAGGGGCATCCGCCGGAAGAAGAGGAGAAGCCCGCGGCGGGCCGGACTGCGTTGCGTTGCGTGGGATCGCGAGCCAACCAGCAACGGAAAGCGTGACACGGCGGGCGAGCGCGACCCGCGGCGGCGGCGGCGGGTACGCCCGCGCCCGGCGTTCACGCACGCGTCCCGCCCGCCCGGCTGCCTGCCACCCCCCGGTTTTCCAGGGCCCCGTTGATGAAGAGGCGTCGGGCCGGTGGTGGCGGGCCTCCCGCGTCGCCACGGCGTGATTTATTTGACGACGGTGACGCGGGTGGCGAGCGGAGCGGCGGAGCCGGACGTTACTGCCGGACCGCCGGACCCCGGGCTGCCCCCTTGTCAAGCGCCGTGCTGCGCGACCCAAGGGACTCGCCGCTCACCGGTGGACAACAAGTGCCAATGCCGCAAAGTCTACTACAGCTACGTCAAAGAAAAAAAAAAAAAAAAATTTTAAAGAACTCGTATATCTTCATATATATTTAATTTCAATACTAAT